>MU843524.1:44221-162526 GCA_030867255.1 Colletotrichum somersetense | reverse complement strand
GGGGGGGGGGGTAAAGGACTCGCGGTGGTGTTCCTTTGGGGGTCAAGAGGTCCTCTGACCTGACAGATGGTAGCGACCGAAACCAATCGCTGCAGCCCTCTCTAAAGGAGCCAGTCAGTTCAGCTGCCAATTTCACTGCTTGGGTGCTGATCGCTCGATCGCTGGCATTTGCGGTCGGAAATGCATCGAATTAGGGGCATGCTGTAATACCATCAGGCACAGAACCTCTGATAGCATCTCAGAAGCGCATGGCTTGTATGTTTTGCTAAGTGGACTCGGAAGTTGGCACAAATGGCCAAAATATACAGTGCAGTTGCCATCGCAGCAGTACCTAAGAGCAGAAACAACATTTAACCAATGGACAATGACACATTCCAACTGGAAAGCCCGACATGGTGCTTCCCATAATGGGGATTGTACTGTGCATCTTATCAACAAGTGGCATATATCGGTAGCATGCATGGAGAAAGATCAACAGCAGCCACCCGCCCGTAACCGGCTGTCCGGTCTTTTTTATTATTATGGCGGATGGCGAACAAACACCCTTGCTAGGAAGTGGCAGATGGGATGGCATGCGGCGTTGGGATCACAGCTGGGCAGCCACTGGTTGGCTGTTTTCAAGGGATGGTTTTCGGAGCTGGCTAGGGCGCGTCACTTCCGTCTTGATGGTGGCCAGGGGAGAGCGTCTCGATATCCAAGAGGATTAAGGTGGTGAGGCGGTTGGGGCGCTGGAATGAGATTGCGTATTCAGGTCGCTCTGGCGCAGTGGAGTCAACAAGGCAATCAGACCTTGAAATAAAAATCCAGGCACAAAGGAGCTCAAGGGGCGAGAGCGGGAGATAAACCCGACGATACGATACGCCGACGAGGGTCGACAGCGCCGGTGGTGGATAGGCAACCTAGGTAGGTGGTGACGATGACCATCAACTTGCCAAGAATCCAGCCAGCCCCCTAGAGGCCAGGAGTCCAGCCTCTTGCTCTCGAGTGCTAAGTTCTTCTAGAAGGAGATGGAACAACAGGAGCCGTCTCGGCCTCGTGGAACCTGGCCGTGGGTTGCATTCCTCATGCTCACTCCCTCGGGGCATTCTCTGATTCGGACGGCCTCGGTTTCGGCGGCACAAAGAAGGCTAGGTAGTTGTGCGTCGGGCAGAAGCAGAATGAGAAGGGAGGGCATCCCTTGTTGAGAAAGCCAAAGTTCCATGGCATAAAGTGGTAAGCTATTCTGGGGACGTTGGAGTGCGCTGGGCCGGGGCCGGGGTCCTGGGATCGCCCTGTATGGGCATATGAGCCGTATTAGTGTCGATTCTCGGTAGTAGCCATCAGCGCAGGCCGAATCTGTTACGACGTTAACTCGATGTGATGGGCGCCGAAGAAGTCAGTCGCTGACTGGAAAGGCTTGGCTTGGAACGTAAACGTAATACCTATGGGATTCCTAAGCACAAAATGGAAAGGAGCGAACGGTGATATAGTAGTTTAAGTGATACCTCTTGAATGCCCCCACGCATAAGGACGGAGTACGTCCGGACTGCACATCATAAACTAGATCATTTTTCTTGAGCGGGCAGTCCCTGCATCGTTCCGAAGTCAATGAGACAGTGAGGGAGGCCACTGAGGGGCCAGGAGAAACCCGCTCCAGATTCAGCTCAGGCTAGAGATGAGAAGCGAGAGAGAACCCCGGGCTCGTATTGTGGTTTTTTATTGTTTCACAGTTCTTTTGGCGACTTTGGACGGTGATGTGATGAACATGGACTGATTGTGCAGCCACGGAGCGCTCGTCCAGGTTCCATCCACATCCAATGTCCGGAACTCATGGCAGGTGCGCGCGCTTTGGGAACAACCGGCCGGGGCCAATTGATAACCTGCCTGGCTTGGCTGGTCACCCAGCGTCAGTGTCGGGGTCCTCGGGTTGGACCAGGAATGTAGAGTAGCAGCGGAGTTAGGGTCAGGTAAGGCGCCGTGCTCCAGGCCGCTCTAGAGTCCGAGTGTGGGCGTGATTGGGTGCTGTTCGGTAGAATCGGGTGGATGTCACTGCTGTAATGGAGATGAGTTGAAGGCGAGGGATGAACTGGCTAGCCAGCCTTTTCCCTTTTCTTTCATTCATTCATTTTCCTTTTTTTTTTTTTTTTTTGCCCCTTCCCCCCCTTTTTTCTTCTTGTTCTTCCGTCTTTCCTTTTCCTTTCTCCATGTGCCCATCTGGTCTTTCTCTTCCACCTCCCCGCAAGCGCAAGCGCAAGTATCCGTCGGCAGCGCCTCGATGCAAAACGGCAGCCCGTCAGTTGGTAGTACACGAGCCAGGGGCTCCTACCGCCTTAATTGCCTTAATACACGAGCGACAACGGGGAGAACGGATGATACGTGTCTAAGCTTCAGGCACGCAAGCGCGGCACAGAACAGACGACGGCTTGCTATGCTGTGCTATGAGGTAAGAGGATGCTGGTCGGCGCATTAGGTAATCTTTAAAGGTGCCTTGTCGGCATCGATTCCCCTCCTGTCTCCGCCCCCATCTGGGCCGAAGCGCAGGCAGGGTATGTATGTATTCGTATGTACATCGTACTACGAATATGTAGTGTGCACTATTCACGAAAAAACCCACTATTTTGGACCAGTTCCACTGATTTTTCCTCTCTCCTTTCCCGCCGTGGAAGACAGGTCGCTGGGCATTAACCACCTAGGCACATCGTACTTCCTATCTTGCTAGTCATTCCCTCGCCCGACATACCCAATCGTACCTAGGTAAACTACCACATTACCACTGGCAACTGGCAGGCAGACGGGGCACGTGACGGAACGGAGACTATCCTTCGCCAGACCACTTGACTGGCCGCTTGAGCCTTGAGGAGTCCGGTTTATTTGGCGCTAATGCGGTTTAGTGGCGCCCTCCCCTCCTGTGAGTACTGTACCTTGGGTACGTAGGTCATCCGCCGATTAGGGGGTACCTGGTACTTTCTCCTCTTGCGCCTCCACTTGGTTGGTTCCAGCAGACCGCTCACTTCCGACGGCCGAGACGAGACGTTGTCATGGGTGGTCTCTGCAAATAGCCATGTACCCATCTACTTCAACCCTCAAGTATCTGATCTCCACGACGTGGCCTTGACCTGGTAGCGCCTCCGTCTATCCATTCATTCACCCGTTCAGACGTTTTCTGTGCGTGCTGTGGTCTCTGCTGCCGCTGCCGCTGCCGCCGCCGCTGCTCTCCGACCTGCAGCAGAGTAGGGGGTAATTGCCTGGTCTGGCTACGCCTGTCTTGTCTGTCTGCACCTGCCTGCCTGCCTGCCTGCACTGCTGCACTGCTGCACTGCCCAACTCCATTTCTCCAACATTCACACTGACGGTGAACCATTGACACCCATTGGCTTACCCGAGTCGTACATCTACCAACGACTTCCACCACCATCATCTCTCTCTGACTGCCTCACCACCACAGCGCAGCATAACATTGCTGAAAACCCGCCAGCCGACTGCCCGCTTTTGACGTCCCTGGTTCTGCCTTCGTCCTCGCTCGTCAAGTGCTCTCAACAGCACCTTTCGCCGCTTGCTTTTTCCCCTCTGTTTGCAACGGCCCGCTTCTACAGTCTTTTTCCACAACTCTTATCGCACGCAGTACATACCGGGTGCCGCTTCATTACCTCCTCGCATGGGATACTAAACATCGCGGCCGACTCGAGAATCGATATCTGTATCCGTAGCACGAATTGATACACTCCAGCGCTCGCTCTCGAGAAATCACCGCCTCCTTTCTTCGCCGCGCCTATGCTTCCCCCTACCCTCAACAGATGAGACTTCAACCACGCGCTCTCTTACGAACGAGATATTTTGGACCACAAGTGGTGCATTCAACGGAAATCTTGGCTTTTCAGCCTCCTTGCGGGTCATTCACTTTTCTAGATGATGGTGCGTACCCTTGTCAGCAACCTGTCATGTTGGCTAGGTCTTCAGCCGTTTGCCTTTCCAAAGGCCTTGCTCCCGACTCGTTGAACCGGTCATAGCCCCCCTCGAACCTGGTGTCTCGGGCTACCTGCTTTTTCCCATTTCAATCCCCTTCCGTAACCCGCCTCGTTTGCTGACTCTCCTTGCTATCCGCAGACCTCATCTAGACCCCGCGCCGATGTTGGCGGCAGCTTTGCGAGTCGACGCGGCCATGCTGCCCAGCTGTCAATCTCAGACCCCAGCCACCATGTGACTGAGACTATCGGGACTCTGTACGGAGACGAGGATGACTACTCGAACGACCAGCGGCCTACGAGTTTTTTGGGATCTACCTACTCCGACCAACCCAACAAGCAGACCGAAGCCGACCCCTCTGCCGAAGACCCCCGTAGACTAATGCTGCGTTCAGCCTCGGACAAGACGGGGTCAGGACCGGTACAAAGCGGCCCTCCAGCACTTAAAAAATCCCAGACGATGCCGACGCGCTCGCCTAGTCAGCGAAGCAGCTCCCACGAAAATGGACCCAAGTCGCCGCCAATGTCCCTGCGCGATGTCAAAAACGAGTCCTCCCAGTTCCCCTTGGGTAGCATCGAGAACCCAAATGATATTGCGCAGGAGCTCAGCAACTTGCAGGCCCTAAGACGCATGTCTATGGATGTTGGAAACAATGCTGACCCCGATATGCTGCCCTTTTCTGGTCTCTCCCTTGTGGCGATGCCTCCAATTGCCCCAACGGGAGATGACGATGAAAACGACCCTTCGAGACTGCTTTGGGTGCCTGCAGCCGTCCATCCAGAGCTTGCGCCAACAGAGTTCAAGAACTTCCTGGAAGACCGCGTCAAAACCATCAGGAGACGATCGGGCGAATCCAACGACAGCGGTATGAATCGGAACGACTCAAGTGGTGGCCTGAGGCGGAAGAAGAGTATGCTCTCACGACAGATCGACAATTCTGGAGGCAGAGGAGCTGTGGGCTACGTCGACGGTGCCGAGAGGCTCGGACGTAAGAGCTCCCTCAGGGACTACTCAACTCCAGAGCTGAACCTGAATGAATTGGTCAAGGACCCTACCAAGGTAGTGCGAGAGCTTGCCCAGGAAGGCCAAGCCGAGGGCGCTACTGAAGATATGCCTATTCTTCCTGTTGCCCCAGGCATGGGACTTCGTCGATCGACCAGGACAACTTACCGAAAGAACGGCAGCGTACGTTCTGGGGACCGTTTGCCCTTCTCGAAAAGGGTTACGAACCGGCACGGGCAAACGGACTCGCCCGACTCGGCTGATACGGTGCCGCCTCTGCCGTCCGATGTGCCCGAAGTGCCTCCCTTACCTAGCCTTCAACGAGTTCAGTCAGAGCCGGTGGCGGAGAACTTCTCACGTCCTAACCGATCGGTACGCCGGCAGCACAAGTTTTCTCAGGACATGGGCGCATTGTCCGATGGTGCATTGTCAGAGGCCGAAGAGCCTGCATCTCCTCCCAGCACTCGTTCCGAACAGCAGCATCCCACGAGGACATCATCGGTTTCTGCCGACGCGAAACAAGCTGTTCCAGCCATTGTTGAGTCGCCAGCAGTGGATGAGAATGGACAAAGGCAGCAGTTTCCCCAGCGATCGTCTTCGCAACACGCAAGCCAGCAGGCTCCTCCTCAGTCTCCAGTGGAGGAGCCTCCCGCTCGTTCAAGCAAGCGGCCTGGGTCAAACAGTTCTGTACAAAGCCCGACGACTCCCGCCACACCTCCACAGTCACAAGTACAACACCCCAAGCACCCCGCCGCCGCTCCCAACCAGACGCCGAACGATATGGGTTCGCACTCATCCATCTTACCCAGCAGCGGTGCCTCCCGGACAGACACTCTTACTTTCATTCCCACCTTGCCGGCAGAAGAAAAGAAGCCGGAGGAGAAGAGGACCGGGGGCAAGTTAAGGAAGGAAAGAGATGACGATGCATCTAGCGTCTCATCAACGAAGTCTTCCGGGGGGTGGTCCAAGTGGCTTAAAGGCGGCAGTGATGACAAGGACAAGAAGAAGAAGGATGAAGAGAAGAAGAAGAAACATGGCGCAGAAAAGGCACAAGACAACGCCCGGCTGGATGTTCTACAGAACTCGATCGAGGGTGCCTCTACCAAGGGTAGAGAGAGCATCGTTGTGGATCGTGACAACGTGGACACCAAGCTCGCAGAGGAGCGGAAGAAGGAGAATAAGAAGACAGAATCCAAGAAGGAGAAGGAGGGCGGGCTCTTCGCAGGCCTCTTCGGTGGCGGTAAGAAAAAGAGCGAGAAGGAGAGCAGCAGCAAGAAGAACCAGCACCTGCGCGTGTCGGAAGACGTGCCGTATCGACCTCTCAAGCCTGATGTTGATTACCACTGGACCAGATTCCCGCTCCTTGAGGAACGAGCGATTTATCGGATGGCTCACATCAAGCTCGCAAACCCGCGTCGGTCGCTATTGAGTCAGGTTCTGCTCAGTAACTTTATGTACAATTATCTCGCCATCGTCCAAGCCATGCATCCTCAGATGCAGGTCCCACAGTCACCCCAGCAAAGACGGCTGGAGGAGGAGCGCCGGCGCAAGGAGCAGGAAGAACAGCACCTCGCACAACAACAGCAGCAGCAGCAGCAGCAGGATGGGGCAGAGCAGGATACTACGGGCCAGTACAACTTTGATTACCATCGGGTATGTTAAGCCACAGCTGTATACATCGGGTTTTCGAAGCTGACTCAACTTCCAGGGTGACCCTCAGTACGGAGACCACCCTCACGATGAGGTGGACTACGTGGATGATGCTCAGATCTACGAGTATGACCACGGCGGCGACATTGACAATGGACACGGCAATGGCTACAATGGCCCTGACAGCTATGATGCTCAGCCTGGCAAGCAGTATTATCACGATCAGTATGGGCGTGATGGCAGCGATGATGCAAGGCGTAGGGACGACCGAGAAGACATGTGGTAAATTCCGGTGAATGAGTGAGAAGTGAAGAGGGCGACAGCGTCAAGCCGGGGCGTACATTGACGAGCAAAGAGGTCCCCGGTTTTGGTCCGGACCGTAGCGCGAACCCGTTTAAAGGCGCTGTATAATCTTTCAAACGCATGTGCATAAGGCGGAGTTCACGGATTGCGAGTTCGACATATGTTCAGAAAGGGCTTTTGCTGAAGGCTCGGCGGAGTCTTGGGGGGTCTTTTTTTTCTCTTGTCCTTCGTTTCCAACATCTTTGATCTCATCATAGTTACTATACAATCGATCTGTATTGTGGTGGACGGAGGTAGCTTGGCGAGGCACATATAAACAGATAGCATAGCGACCGGGACGACCTGAAGGCTGCTCAAGTTCGATGATGTTGTATGGGGACGAAGAATAAAAACACACGCAAGCACAAGCACGAGTTGACACTGTATAGTGTACGGTGGATCCGTATGTTGGACAGCAATTGCCGTCGGGTCGTCGTTATTCTGGCGCCGGCATGGCCACCTTATATCTCGGAATTGGACCTCACGTGCCAGGTGTCCAGAGCAGTAGCTGTATAACTACCTACCTGTAGCATCTGTTTGTGTATGGGACGAGACAAGAAGACAGCCTGCAATTGAGTTGCGACAAGACCTGCAGGTTATGGAGGGGGGCCGAAAGCCTCAGTGGTTTGTCCATGAAGGTGAGCCAAGGGGCTGGTCGCCTCCGTACATGTAGGCTGAATGAGGCATCGTGTCTATCCCTGACAGGTCCAATTTGGGGCGCGTAACTAATTACCTACGACGGAGGAAATGGAACCCAGCCTACCTAGGTACCTAGGTATGGATGACGGGAGATGGAATTGGAAGAAGGAGCTGTGAGGCAGGTAGGCATCCAGCCCCCGCAGTGGTTGAAAGTGGGTGCCCCAGTACAAGTAAACTACCTAGGTAGGTAGGCTTCCACCCAGCGAGCTTACCGCCGTCCTGTCTCGCTCGCCACCCCCCCCCCCCGGATGCTGAGCCTGAGCCCTGAGGGCACTCACAGCGGCGGACAAGGTACTCTGAGAGAAAGAGCACATTGGCCCCTGCCAGCTCTGAGAATCCACGCTAAACCGTTTGGGGCAGCAGCAGCCTCTTCTGGCAGTGCGCCAATTCGTCCGTTCGTTGCTTCCACCTACATCTTGCACTTTTCCTTAACCTCCAGAAAAATATCACCAGCCTTGTAAGGGGAGCTTGTTCCTTGTCTCGTCGCAAACATCACTGGCTGCTTCTTCCAACCTCTTTTACATCTCCGTTGATACCCAAACCTCCCTCTCTACGACCTCTCCGAACCGAGCGACCGGTCAACCACCCGACGACTACAACGAGCCCGATCGTCCCCTGTGACTTCCATCGCCCAATCGACATCTCGCCAATACCCCCAACAACAACCTAGCATGGCTGCCGTGAGTGCCTCCTTTCCCTCGTCACATCGAGCTCCAGAGGGCAATGGAATGTCTTCGCCGGCGATTCGTCCGTCGTTGCGCCCACCACCTTCTTCTTCACACCTGTCCTCGTTACCGCGACGCTCCTTCGATGACCCCCGGCGGACCTTGACAGCTCTTACCTGTCCCGCTTTCAGGCCCCAGTACTGACATGCCATCAATGTTGATAGCCGCGTCCATACAACAACAACCCGGGCTACATGCCTAACGGAGCTTCTTCAATCCCTCCCGGAGCTGCGCCGCTCCTCCCCAACCAGGGTCGTGTTATCCAGACTGGCCCCATTCGCGTCCTGTGCATAGCTGATGTTCGAGGTATGTCGCTGTTCCATCAGATCCCGTCCCCTGGCCAGCCGCAGCATTCTAACCGTACTTGTTTGTGATAGGAAATCTCACATCTTTGAACGACCTGGCGAGACAAGCACGAGCCGATCACATTATCCACACCGGCGACTTTGGCTTCTACGACGACACCTCTCTGGAGCGAATCGCAGAAAAGTAAGCAACACTCCACGATCTTATACCCGACTACTATCATTCTGACATTGGTACCAAGGACCCTTAAGCATGTTGCTCAGTACTCTCCTCTGATCTCGGAGCCTGTCAAGAAGGCGATCCAGCAGGGCGGCCCTGGGCCGGTCAAGAGCCGATTCCCTGCAAATGAGCTCCCCCTTTCCGAACTTCCTCTCCTCCTGAGCGGGGAGATCAAGCTCGACGTTCCGGTATACACTGTCTGGGGTGCATGCGAAGACGTCCGCGTTCTGGAGAAGTTCCGATCCGGAGAGTACAAGGTGCAGAACCTGCACATCATCGACGAGGCCCGTTCGATGCTCCTCGAACTCGGCGGAGTGAAGCTGCGCCTTCTGGGTCTTGGCGGTGCTGTTGTTATGCACAAGCTCTTCGACAATGGCGAGGGTAGAACCACCATTGCTGGAGGCCAGGGAACCATGTGGACCACCCTCCTCCAGATGGGCGAGCTTGTCGATACCGCCCACCGAGTCTACGATCCCACCGAAACTCGGGTCTTCGTTACCCATGCCTCTCCCGCTCGCGAGGGTATCCTGAACCAGCTCTCTGTCACCCTCAAGGCCGATTTCTCCGTCTCTGCCGGACTCCATTTCCGATATGGCAGCTCCTACAACGAGTTCAGTGTAAACCCTACCCTCGACCACTACCGCGGCAAGCTTGCCGCCTCCAAGGCGTCCTTCAACGATGTTTGGGAGACCGTCAAGAACGAGGTTGAGCCAGCCATCTCCCAGAACGAGGCGCAACAAAACCTGCTCAAGAACGCACTCCAGATCGTCGAGAAGATGCCCACTACTGCCGCCGGCGGTAACCCCTTCGGTGGCCCCGCTGCCGGCCAGGCTCAGCTCGGCCAGGTTGATGAGAGCGCCTTCAAGAACATGTGGAACTTCAACTTGGCAGATGCCGCATTTGGCTGGTTGGTGCTCGAGATCCAGGACGGACGTATTGGAACCGAGATGCGTGCTCAGGGCTTCAACTTCTCACACAGAGGTGCCAAGGCGGCCGCGCCCGTTCCTTCCGGACCGGCTGGCGCGGGCAACCTTCCTGCCTCGGCGCCTCCCTCGACGCAGACCACAGCTCCTCCGCCCACCAGCAGACAGCCTTCATCCCAAGCACCTCCCAAGCCTGCTGTCGCAACGCCTCTGCCGCCTGTCAAGCCTGCGACCCCTCAGCCCTCTACTACTCCCGCGCCGCCCGCCGTACCCCCCAAGGATGAGCGTCCTACGCCCGCACCCGCTAACGGATCGACCAATGGCCCTGACCCTGTCTCGTCGCCTGCGCCCAAGACGCCTGCTCAGGATATTATCGGTCTGTTCATTATGAATGTCAGTTCCGAGGAGCAGGCCCGCGAGCTCTTTGACGGCGAACATAGAAATAACATCCTCAAGGTCGAGAAGTGGGGCAACTCGAACAAGGTTGTCCAGTTCAAGACTGGCGAGGACCGTGATGCCGCTCTCAACAGCTTGCCCGAGGACCTAAAGACTCGTGCTCAAGAGGACCGGTCCCGTCCTCTGGTCAAGGTCTTTCAGCACCGCGAGAGCAAGTTCCAGCCTCGTGGCGGTGCTGGCAACTGGGGCAGCAGCAGAGGTGGTGGCAACTCGGCGAACACCGGCAGCGGTTACCGCAGCGCAGGTGGCGCCAGTGACTCTGAGAGCACCCGCCGTGGTGGCCGCGGCGGAGGCCGAGGAGGCCGCGGAGGTGAGCGGGGACGTGGCCGTGGCCGAGGCGGACTTAAGGGCGAAGGCGGTGCCTCGCCTGCTCCTGGCCCTGCCACCCCTGCGGAGTAGGACTCTTCGCTCGAACCCTTTGATGAACTATGGAAGATGGTGCGAGCTTCGGGATCGAAGCGACCTCAACCATCGAATGAAGTCTTTGGAGCCTTAATGGCCAAGTTTGGCCCCTCAGGAGTAGGGGAATGAAGGACACAAAACAAGAATAGTTTTTGCCCAGTAACGAAAGGAGAAAGGGGAGGGGCCAAAGAAGAAGAAGAAACAAGTGCTACCAATTCTTGTACGCGTACCTTAATGAGACAGCTGAGGTGGGAGACGGGGGTATTTTTCTCGAGCTGGACGGCAGTTCATCCGAGAATGGGGGTTTTTTTTTTCTTTTCAAAAGAACCCTTTCTTTCTCAACCCCTCCCCTGTTTATCCATGCTGGGAGTTCTTTGATCGATGAGGGACTAAAATGGGCATTTTACGGCTTCGGCGGGGAGTTGGGAGAGCAAAAGTGAAGGCGGACTGATGGATGATGATGTTTCGTCTATTCTGGTTTGTTCGTCTCTCTTTGAGAGCGGGAAATAGCTGTTAATGGTGCCGGGACGGATAGATTCCAATTCAACGTCAACACAAAACATGTGTTTGTGTACTGCTGCCATGTGTTGAGTGCAGTCTAAAGAGCTCATGTATAAACGAGGTGCACTGCAACTACGACAATACCATTTATATGGGTGGGCGGCCTATCCCTTGCGCCTGGTGGTTCGCGCAGTCTACTCAGGCAGGGAATGCCTATAGCATCGCTCCAGGAAACATTTGATCTCAATGGTGAACAGGCATTGCAGGCCTCAGGAGCTATCAATTGGCGGCGACCTCTTTTGGATTCCCATCCTTCATCGCCCTTGGTGAACATGCGGTTAGGCGTCAAGACGCGTTTGTCCTGGCGTTGACTCGGGTTGGCACGACCTTGGTCCTGGATGAGGTGCACGAAATCCGTCGGCATATCAACTCGGCTCGCATAATGAGATACATCGTGAGCACCAGGCTCAGATGTTGGCTGGAAGTTAGGTACAGGTGAGCTTACAGCTTCTGTCGAGTTACAATCGTTGCGTCCTTTGAATGTATTGAACCTGTAGCGCAGCAGGTAGCAGAAAAATTGTACCTCTGTTAACCGGAAGTACATGTCATTGTCGATACAAGCTTGTTTCGTATGCATACGATGACTCTGGGCGCCCCAAATGTGAGCAACCAGTCACTGACGCTCTGGGCGCAAGTGGCTGCTGTACAGGGCCGGCGGCCGCCTCGATATACATGCTTTTTTTCGTGTTCAGTCTATCTGGATGCCCGCTGTCTATGCAGCCATGCCATTAATCCATGTTTCTCCCGTATTGTTACATATACAAACATTGTACATGAGCCTTGCCGGCTCAACCCGCCCCTTCATGGATCCTCCTCACATCTTGCCTCCCTAACCCCTAATCGCTTAGGCGACAGGCTTCATACCCTTGTGGATGGCCGCAACGCCGCCTGTGAGGTTCTCATAACCGTCACCCGAAATCACAAATCCGGCGTCCTTAATCATGTCCCTGAACTCTTCCTGGCTAGGGAAGCGCTCGATACTCTCGACGAGGTACTGGTAGCTGTCCCTGTCACCAGCAACAAGTTGGCCGATCAGGGGAATGGCGCTGAAGGACCAGCGCTTGTAAATGGTGTTGAAGAGCGGGTAGTTATCCGCCTTGCTGAACTCGAGACATGCAAAGACACCGCCGGGCTTGAGTACGCGGTAGGCCTCGCGTAGGGCGGCAGGGATATTGGTGAAGTTGCGAATACCGAAGGCGACAGTGTACAGGTCGATCGAGTTGTCCTTGATAGCACCGTCGGGAAGTTTCTCAGCGTTGGCCTCGAGCCAAGATATGGCGGCCTGCTGGGAGGCTGGCAAAGCTTTTGATCGATCGCGGCCGACAGCCAACATGGAAGGGTTGATGTCGGAGATGGTGACGCGCACGTCGGGGTTGTGGTTGAGGTTATGCGCTGTGTGAAGCATGCGGAAGGCGATGTCGCCAGTGCCACCGGCGATATCGAGGATATGTTGAGGGTTCGGCGGGTTTGAAGCCGACAGGCCCGGCTGGAGGCCCGAGACGAAGTGGTCCCTACGATTTAGGTGTTAGTGGTGGTGTGGTGAGATGCACCGGGTAAGGAGGGGAGGCGTACTTCCATACCCTGTGCCAGCCAAACGACATGAGATCGTTCATGCGATCATACGAGTCGGCTACGCTGTGGAAGACGCCGGCAACACGATCGGCCTTCTCGGATTCGGGCACAGTCTTGAAGCCAAAGTGTGTTGTCTTGCTGTCGGCGGACGAGTCGGATGTGTTGATGGATCGTGAGGCGATTGCGAAGGGGCGAGAGACCGGGGCGGGTGATGTGCTAAGCTGGTTCGAGAAGGATCGCACGCTCCATGAGGAGCGGAGGGCGCGGCGAGACGCCATTGCTGAAGAATGGCTTGGTGTCACGGGAGGAGAGGTCCTGGGGGCGCAATGAAGTCAGTCGATCAGTGCTTGAGAGAGCTTCCAATGGGTTTTTAGGTGGAGCAGGGAGATCTAATATGTGTGGCTGATGCACGCTACTTCCATGATACTAGGGTCAAGCCACAATGTGACACTGGCGTATGGGGGTGATCACCCCAAATTGTGTAAGTGGTGGGATTGACTCGGTAGTATCCTACCTTTAGACCGTGGTCTCGTTGGATGCGTTTTCAGTCGTATCCTCCTTGCTTGCTGCTCGGTGATGGGCAAGGACCTTGGCGAAGGTGTGAATCTGTTGTCGGGTGAAATAGGCGATGACGCAGAGAAGCAGTGTGAGCATGAGGACCAGAATGGCGATCTTGGCAGCGGGACTCATATTTCCGTACTTGATTACCGTGGACGAATGCTTTGGTTTCTTGTAATTATGAGTCTTCATAAGAGGGAAAGGAGTTGTCCAAGGTTGGTGGTGAACCTAGACCCTAGAGTTGCTGGTTTCGTTGACGGGTGAAACGCGGTGAGTAAGTGATTGCTGTGATGGCTGGTGTCTTTTTCAATAGCGAGTGTGGAACAAATGCCGGGGAAATTTCTTGTCCGCAATGAACAATGCTTCACTCATTTCTGAACTCATTAGGTATACTCTAGCAAGACAGCTCTGTAAAATCAGGCACCCAAAACCACCTCACTTACACCAGCGGCATCTTTCACCGAGACGCGCCACTCACCGAATCACCTACCGAAGTTTATTTACACAGTAGGCAGGTACCTACTGATATCGACAGGTGGGTCCCCGATGAGGAACCCCTTCCTTCGAAACCACACACGGTTTTCTACTACGTCGATATACTGTACTTGCACTGTCAGTCAACATCCTTCGAGACTCAGACACCTTGAGGCATCGGTGATCCACGCCATTCTACCGCCGCCGTACGAAATCAGTCTGCGTATACCGGAATCATCAGTTGATGGACCCGAGCTGGGAAACGCGTTTCCCACCGACAGTGTCAAAGGCTTGCAGTCGCTGCCATGCACGAAAAGTCAAGGTGAATCAATCTCGCAGAGCACTACGAGAAAGACCAATTGACCATTTTGAAGTGTGACCTTCGGGTTCCTCAATGCTCAGCATGTCATCGACAGAATGAGCAGTGCAATATCACCGATCGCGTGACTTACTCTTACGCTGCCGTCAAAAGCTTGCAAGATCGGATCACTGAGCTTCAAAGCAGGCTCGACAGCCTTTCTCGAAACTCATCTGATCAACCTGCCAAGGCGTCTGAGCTTGGTCACTTTGATGATGTCCGCAAAGAAGCCGAAGAGATCGGTGTTCTGGCCATTGGAAGACCCAACAGCTACTCCGAGAGAATATACAGTGAGTTCTCCCCTGTCCGCGTCTCATTTGCCGGATCTCGTCTGTGAGTACTGAATATTGATCAATGCTGCGCTTCCCAGTGGGTAGTGCCAGTGGCTCAACCTTTGCCCGGATCTTCTTCAAGCAGATC
The DNA here is from genome assembly GCA_030867255.1 of Colletotrichum somersetense. Taxonomy (NCBI): domain Eukaryota; kingdom Fungi; phylum Ascomycota; class Sordariomycetes; order Glomerellales; family Glomerellaceae; genus Colletotrichum; species Colletotrichum somersetense. The sequence goes on along the minus strand of MU843524.1, from coordinate 147,917 downwards.
AACCTGGAATCGCTCTCCCCAACATCGCGCTTAAACCGTGGAGGCATCTCTGGCTTGGACCAACAGCTTCTTCAAAGAAATGTAGCGCTCCCGCCACAGCGAATTGCAGTTTTCCTCTTACAAACGTATATCCGCCGCGTTCATATTTGGTGGCCATTCATCTCGCTTCCGTTCCTGAGGAGAAGCCTCGCAAGCGTTTATGAGGACCCGACACGATGTACTGCATACCAGAGATTTTTGGTTCTCTTAGTCCTGGCTTTGGCTTCTGCCACTTGGCCCGAAAGCCCGGAATACCCGAGAATGATGGACTTGAACAGCCCAACCGACTACTTTCAGACAGGACTTCGCTTCTTTCTCAACCTCCACGACCACCCTAGAGACCTTCAGGGACTCCATTCCGTACTCTTGTTGGGCTTGTGGATGCTAGAATCGAATGTTAGGAGCCATGGTGACGACCTTTGGCAACTGAGCCGCTACGCCATGTCAACGGCTATAGAAATGGGGCTCCATCGGCGTTCCATCACTGCGGGAGACTTTACTGCTGAGGATCGCGAAACTCGTTGTCGTACCTGGTGGTGCATATATAGCCTGGAGAGGCAGGTTGCAGTAATCACAGGCCGAGTACTATCGGTTCGGGACCACGCCATAGATGCGCCAAAGCCGTCACTTAGCAGCCTGGACGACCTGACAACTGCTGAAGCGCAAGCAGCATCCGTATTCAACCGGCTTAGTATAAAGCTTTTCAACAGTCTTGTAAGATTGCGTCAAATAGGCGGGCGTGTTCTCGAATCTGTCTACATCGCCAGGGCGCCAGATGGGCGAGCGTCCAGAACCACATTCCAACAAATCTGCAGCGAAATAGAAGACGTACAAAAAGAACTAGAACACTGGGAGGAAGAGATGGCGCTTCTAGAAATTAGGGGCACTCGAGAATACTCCGAGATGAAGGTTGAATATGGACTTCTCCTGCTTCTCATGTACCGGCCATCTCCCACCTTCATGATACCCTCCAGCGAAATGGTCGAGGTATGCTCTCGATCTGTTTCCAGCATAGTCCGCCAATGGCTAGATTTGGAGCTCCGGTATGGCATCATGGCCGTCTGTCGATGCTACCGTCATGTGCACTCCATCTTGATGGTAGGACTGGCAGGCTTGTATTGCGATTGGTAAGCTCCTTTCCTGATTCAGTATTTGCATGAACCCTTTTTACAACTGGAAGCTTTCTACCACCTCCTCATATAGCAGAAGCTAATGGAATGCAACCAGGCACATCAGGGCGATGGCCCGCAATCCTGACTCTGCCATCCTTCACTCTCATGGGAACGATGTCACTGCCTGCATTGACATAATCGAGCGCGGTACTTGCCGTATGAAAGAGGAAGAGTTACTCAAGTATCGCGACCTTCTTCGAGCGGCACGGATCAAAGTGTACGGGCCAACAAATCATGAGCCAATCAACGTACAAACTCATATGACATATAGTCCATCCGCGCCACCTGCTAGCTCTTCTGACACGCTCGGCATATTCGCTTCAGAAAGTTTACAGAATCCTATACTGTTTCAGGGCGAAGGACTCGAGACCTACATGAGCCAGGTGACGGGATATTTCGACAACACCCAGACTGGCTTGGATGAAGGTTTAACTGCCTGGTTCGATACTTTCATGGATGAGGTTCAACCCGGTCAGAACAGAGAAATGAGATGAGACACTTCTGTGCTACCCGAGGGGCCTTCAGGTCGCGAAAGTCGTACAAGAGCTACTGTCTATGTACGATGTACGTTTTCTAAGTGCGTCATCAAATCTGGCTAGTCGATCAAAGTTTCCGCTACTAGCAAACCCACATCCATCTTATTAACATCATCAACCAGCATAGCGTTTCCATACTAAATTAATATGACGGAGTCGTATACCCGGAAGGAAGCTCGGAAATTCAGATATTATTCCCGAGTTACTATTGCGTTATTCTAGGATTGGCCGTTGTTATCACAACAGGCAAGGGACTTCGGACTGGACCGAGTCCAAGTGGGGACGATCTCGCATGATGTCGTCAAACTTTCGGCCCTCACCGAACTCAGTGCCCATTCCGATGATCTAATGGGAAACACTGCAACATGCAAGTCACCGTTCAAGCTATTAGATCAGAATAAAATCTTGGGAACCTCACATCCATGTTTTGTTACAAATTTCGAATCTTGGCCACAAAGCAGAGCATCCATAGACTTACACGGCACATCGTCGACCGCATTTCAAAATAGCCATGTCTCAGTCTCAGCCAAAGAGTCAGCCGGCAACGAGCCATACCTCTGTTCTCAATGCTAGAAATGCTTCAATTCTGGTGAGTTCAACAGCATAGACTTCAGCTTGTCGCCGGCGCAGCTAACATCTCGCAAGGTTGGTATTCGCGATGGTGTGACACGAGACTTCCGACTAGTTCCCAGAGACCAAGCAGTAGTTTCAGTCTTTGATTCCAGCTTTCTCATTGGTGATGGGATCTGGGTAAGTGCATCCACGCCTCTCATTAATCCCCGAGGATTTCAAGCCAAACATTTGGTGACAATATACAGGAAGGCATTCGTGCCATTAGGGGTCGTATTCAATTTGCCAAGGAACACATCAACCGGCTGTTCCAATCTGCGAAGGCCATGTTCATGGACTTGGGCCTGACTAAGGGAGATCTCTTGTCACTGCTTCATCAAACCTTAGACGCCAACAACATGGGAAATGAGCCTCACGTTCACATTCGCCTGGTAGTGAGCAGAGGGCTCAAGTCCACGCCGTACCAGAACCCACACGTCAACATCGGTCTTCCACTCATCGTCATTATTCCCGAGATCAAAGAGGTCGATCCAAAAGCGAAGTCTCGCGGCTTGCGCCTCGGCACCACCTGGGTTCGCCGCGGACCGCCAGACGTCAAAGACGAGCAGTGGAACCACATTTCCAAGGCCACAGACGTTCAAGCTTGCGTGAGCGCCAACGTCATGGGTGTCGATGAGGCGCTGATGTTGGACCTGAGGGGGTTTGTGAAGACATGCAATTCTGTCAATTTCTTCATCGTCCGCGGTGACGAGGTGTGGGCGCCGACGAAAGACAATCAGATGCAGGGCATCACGCGCCAGAAGACCATCGATGTCTGTCGCGCTCACGGTATCAAGGTCCGCGAGCTCGACTTTACTCTCACCGAAGTATGGGGAGCAGAAGAAGCCTTCTGCACAGGGACATTTCCTTCACAGATTCATGTGACAGAGGTTGATGGAAGGAAGATTTCTGATGGGAAGAGGGGGCCCCTTACTGAGGCAATCCAGAAGTTGTACGCGGCTGAAGTCGAGCGGGATGTCTCGAGGACCAGAGAGCAGATTTTGGCGGATCTCGAGCAGACTCGAGATTTAAGTGTCTTGGAACACTTGAGGTCTAAACTTTGATCATTTCAAACTGCATTATCTGCTGAGCAGTGAAGAAGCTGGTATGGGTCAGAGGGGTCACGTGGGCGGACCTCTGCCAAACCAGGTGTTGAAGCACAGTCTTACAATCAATCCATATAAACCTGGATCATTCCCGTCTTTTTCAAACTTGTATCTCTTGACAGTGCCGCGAATGCCAAAATTCCATTGATCGAAACATGTGATAAATTCCATCATTGGATTGACCCTGAGTCGGCTCCTTCCTAGCGATGCCGAATTGATCGGTAAAGACCCAAGTGTGGACAGACCGAGTATATCCAAGTGTGATGACTTGAGTAATATACCGCACTATTAGCTAACGAGCCGTCAATCCACGATCGCTTTCTCAGTCACAGTGAAAGTTTGTAGAGCACGACTCGTGGCAATAGCCTCGGACTGGACCGATATCTTCACCTCGATCAGCTCGGCCCCCACCGAGAAAGATCCACCTTGGCATTGCGTGATAGTCCAAACCGATTTCGTCAACCTATCTATTATTATTGTCTCCATATCGGCGACGACGCGACGAAAGAGCAAGGTCGACGCCGGGAAATGATGTGGCACTGAAATATCTGCGGTCCGCCGCGGCTTACAAGAGTGCCAATCGCGCTACTATTCAGACTTCAACTTGGCTTTAATAAAGTTATTGGTTCTGCTAGCTGGTTGAGCTGTTTCGTATTTCAGTTTGGTTTGGGACTTACCCAGTCCGGCCTTACCTACTCAGTACCTCCGCGTGTGGCAGTTCAAACTGTCTTTCAGATGGATCCCAAACCAGTTGCGGTTGACAACGACTCAACCGACCAGCCGGAGGTCAAAGACGCCCAAGATGGAGTCACGCAGTACGATGAAACCCTGGCACCAACGCTCGCTCAGAACCGGCGTCTGCTCATGAAGACAGATCTTGTGGTCTTGCCATGCGCCGTAATCAGCATGACGTTAGCTTTCCTTGACAAGGCAAGTTGACACGCTCAGCATTGCAAACCTCCCCAACTGACCATGCGTAACTTTGAAGAACGCCTTGGGCTTTGCTGCTATCTTTGGCCTGCGACAGGATGCCAACCTCAAGGGCCAGGAGTACTCCTGGCTAGGCAGTGTTTTCTATTTCGGTTACCTGGCCATGGAGTTCCCCGCCCTCTGGCTGATCACAAAGGTGCCTACCGGCAAGTACATTGGCACCTGCCTCATCCTCTGGGGCGCGGCCATCTGCCTCATGTCGGCGTGCCACAACTTTGCTGGCCTCGCGACGATCCGCGTGCTCTTAGGCATCTTCGAGGCCGCCCTACTGCCATGCATGCTAGTACTCAACTCGACATGGTACCGCCGCGAGGAGCAGCCACTCCGCACCGCGCTGTGGCACAACACCTTTGCCGGCGTCTTTGGCGGGATCCTCTCGTACGCCATCGGTAACATCAAAGGCTCGCTGTCAACGTGGAAGTACATCTTCATCATCTACGGCGCCGTCACGATCCTGACCGGGTTCGTTGTGCTCTTCGCCCTCCCGGACTCTCCGCAGACGGCGTGGTTCTTCACCGAGGAGGAGAGGAAACGCGTTGTCGTCCGGCTAGCCGAGAACCAGACGGGTGTCGACACAAAAAAGAGCTTTAACTCGCGGCAAATTATCGAGGCCCTGAAAGACCCCAAGTGCTGGTGCGTCTGGGCGTGTGGCATCGGCTACGCCATCGCCAACGCGGGCATCACCAACTTCAACCCACTCATCATCGCCGGGTACGGCTTCAGCCAGACGAAGACGGTACTCATGGCAACGCCCCAGGCAGCGGTCGCCATGGTCGCCGGCGCGGCGCTTACGACCATTTCCCTCTTTGTGCAGAACCTGCGATGTCTGTTCTGGATTGCCTCGGCGCTGATCGGGCTTGCAGGCGCCGTCATGGTGCACACGCTCGACGTAAACCTGCAGCGGGACGCGTCGCTGGCTGGCGTGTACATTATGGGTTTCTACAACGTGCCATGGGTGTTCATGCTTAGTCTGAACTCATCGAACACGGCCGGCGCGACAAAGAAGAGCTTCATGGGTGTCACTGTCGCCGTGTGTTATGGTATGTTGCCCCCTTTACTCGCTGTCGAAGGGACAACGTGATGCTGACCGGTCGACCTATAGCCGTGGGGAACATTATTGGCCCGCAGCTCTTCCTGTCTCGTCAGGCTCCAAGATACCCCCTGGGAATTGGTGCCATGATGTTCGCCTTCACCCTCATGGCCGTATCGGGGCTGGCGTATTACCTGTTGTGTGTTGCCGAGAACAAGCGCCGCAACTCCAAGTATGGAGTGCCTGAAGATATGCTTCAGGCTGGTCTTGAGCAAGAGAAGGAAGACAAGACGGACTGGGAGAACAAGGCTTTCCGCTATACATATTAATTGTCCCAGCCGATGTATGGCCGGATGTATTGTTTAATAGATCTCGAGTTTAAGTACAAACCCCCTCGATATGAAACATTCATATCCTTCGTGTGGTTAGAGTGATTTGCAGTGTGTAACTGCTAGAGAGCGATATTTCTATAAAGACCTACAGAAATCACGATGGCTTTCAGCTTGTAAAGTGCTTGGATGCAACTTCAAAACAAAGCTCTCCGAACCAGCTCTGGTCAACTAACTGATTTAGTCGTTGAGTTGGACCGTCACTTTGCGGAAAAGAAGTTAAAGATATGTTTGCAGTTGAGGAACCGCAAACCACATGGTATCAAACAGCGTACGCTGAAAAGACAGACTGACAAAGTTGTGGAGCAAATCCCGTTAGCACTAATTAGCAATCATAGGTTGGATCAGCACCCTCAAAAATAGCTTCCCCAATGGACCAACCGTCCGATAATACGGTATTCCTACCGTATTCATCCCCCTCAAAAAGTCATTGGCGCGAAGCAAAAGAGACCGCATCCACATAATTAACCATGCCGACGGCTGGAAAACGTGCAAGGCAATCCAAGCTCTTTAATATCGACCGGCATGGAGCAAACCAAAGCCTTGTCGGCCATCCACAAAAGCCAAATGCCGCCGCCGCCGCGCCCCTGTCCATACTTCGTTATCGTCCATCGATCAGGGTCCTATGTAGCCCCCATGCGGGGGATGTCGGCTTTGGGGAGTATGCTAATTAACAAGCTGATTACCCTAACCCGTATCCTGGTTATCAGGCGGATCCACTGTCAGGTTGACTAGGGGGGGACATTATCAGCTTGTCTGATCACTCCTCGGCTTTGGGTATGTTATCTAATCACGGGTTGCCGACGGTTATCGCTCACTCTTTCGTAAAGTGACTCGCTTTGCGTCGGCTCAGCCATGACGTCGAGTGCTGGCCGATGATAGACGGCTGCCCCTCGGGATAGCTGTCTCGGCTTTCCTCCGTCCAGCTTTCCCCTCGGAATCACTACGAAATTGCTGGAATTGAGTCCCCGGTTTCCTATTCCAACGTAGAAGCATCAATTCGATTTCCTTGGGAAACATATAATGAAGTCTTCTAGGATCCTTCGCCTCGCGCCCCTGCGCGGGACCGTACCCCGAACTAGCGGAACGACTGCAGCAGCTCCTTTGGCGGCACCGTCGACAACGACGTCCTCCCCGAGCCAGTGCCGTCGAGCGGCGAGCGGCCTCTCTCAGAGACCTAACGCGAACTATGTCTCGTTCCCGGGCGCCGTGAAGAGCGCCTTTACGAGCACCCTCAAGTTCGAGACCCCTGGCGACTACCCCGCCGTACCAACCTACCGCGTCGTCGACCAGGACGGCACCATCGTTGATGATGCCTTCGTGCCGGATCTGGGCGAGAAGGAGATCGTAAAGCTTTATAAGGACATGATATTCATCTCGGTCATGGACCTCATCATGTTCGATGCACAGCGACAGGGCCGGCTAAGCTTTTACATGGTCTCGGCAGGCGAGGAGGCGCTGAGCGTCGGCTCAGCGAGCGTCCTAACCCCCGAGGACGTGGTTTTCTGCCAGTACCGCGAGCAGGGCGTTTTCAAGCAGCGCGGTTTCACGACAGCGGATTTTATGAATCAACTGTTTGCCAACTCCAAGGACCCGGGCCGGGGGAGGAATATGCCGGTGCACTACGGCAGCAAAGAGTTGAATATTGTGGGCACCACCCCCTTCCATTCCGAGAGTCTTGCTAATGGCTGAATCCAGCACACCATTTCATCGCCCCTGGCAACACAGCTGCCACAAGCTTCCGGAGCAGCCTATGCTCTCAAAATCCAGCGGATGCAGGACCAGTCTATACCCCCACGAGTGGTTGCTGCTTACTTTGGAGAGGGCGCTGCCAGCGAGGGCGACTTCCATGCGGCGCTGAACATCGCGGCCACGAGGTCGTGCCCTGTCATTTTCATCTGCAGAAACAACGGCTACGCCATCTCGACGCCAACGCTAGAGCAGTACCGGGGCGACGGGATCGCCAGCCGAGGTCTGGGGTATGGCATTGACACCATCCGGGTGGACGGCAACGATATCTGGGCCGTCCGGGAGGCGACCAAGAGGGCGCGCGAGATGGCATTGGAGAACGGGGGCAGGCCGGTTCTGATTGAGGCCATGACCTACCGGGTGAGCCACCACAGCACGTCGGACGACTCGTTTGCGTACCGAGCCAGGGTCGAGGTCGAGGACTGGAAGCGGAGGGACAACCCCATCACGCGGCTGCGCAAGTATATGGAGGCCAAGGGTATGTGGGACGAGAGCAAAGAGAAGGAATGCCGGGAGTCGACGAGGCGGGAGGTGCTCAAGGCGTTCAAGGAGGCCGAGATGGAGAAGAAGCCGCCCATCCGGACCATGTTTGAAGATGTTTACGAGGAGCTGACGCCGGATCTGAAGCAGCAGATGGGGCAGTTACGCGAGCATCTGGACAAGTATCCGGAGGAGTACGACTTCAACGAGTTCGAGGGGGGCAAGGACAGCTTGAAGGCGTAGATCAGCCACGCGATATGATGCCTGCAAATAAATGGAACAAAAAGAAGAAGGCATCCTCAGTGATAGAGCCAAACGGGACAACATGGGCCCCCATATACCACTCTTCGCTCCTTCTTTGTTGACCAACCGTCGTAGGCTTTTTTCTTTTCTGGCTCCATCTCCATCCCTCTGCTTAGATTTGGAGCGGTGGCTCGGATATTGTACTCATTTCTAGGCTCTATGGCGTAACAAGAACAACAAATTTCGCCGTCCCTAACCCCCCTAGCGCTCGAGTCGGCCCTGTCAGAATCGGAGGCTTGCGAGCAAAATACGGAGGCACCAACGGAGCTGCACGTAGTTCCTTGATAAGCAGCAATGACGGTGGTCGTGGGCCGTAGCGCAGAATCTACAACATTCGGTAGCAGGGCGGGGCAGGGCTGCTGCTGCTGTCATGCCGTGCCATGACATGCCATGACCTGTCAGCGCCTGCCAAACGCTGCTGCAGTGCGCTGCAGCGACTGCACGGTCGGACACCAAACGCAGCGCAGCGTCTTTACTGACGATGTAGGTACGTATCCAACGCGGTCCCTCTCAAGGTCGCACAGATACACAATAAAATACTCTAACACAGTCACGCAGCTTCTTCACAATAAACTGCCTAACACACTAGCAGAAGAGGCTTGTGACGACCCACATTAGGTCGACGGCAAGTCTATGATTGGGTGTGGGCGACGGTTGGGGGTTGGGACGGAGCCAAACGGCAGGTGTGACAACAGGAGGACCGTTCCATGACATAAGGGCGGGCGTCTTGCCTGTGGCCGCGACCCAAGACCTACTGTAGGTTGTAGGTATAGGTAGTTTAGGCACCTTGGGCTGTAGACGCAGGGATCTCCCTTCCGAGTCTTCGCTTGAGTGGGCGCTCCACTGCCCAGTGGTTGCTCTGGAGGGGGGAGAAAAGTGGGCTGTGGCCAGCGATGTCAGAGCCATTGTGTATTATTGTTTAGGCGGCGCGGGAGAAAGAGAGTGTGTGGTGGGCGCATGTCCCCGTCCACCGGCCACGGCCCATCAGTCAAACCAGGCCCCGACCGACACCTCTTCCCTCCATGCTGCACTGTCACTGCATAACTTCAACTGAACCAACCCCCCCCCCCCGTACTTCACCCGTCTGCATCCTTTCTTCCTCTTTTCATACAGACGACGACGACGACTACAACATAGACGACAATTACGGTAACCATAACGACTGCACCCGTCTCGAGGAACCTCCTCTTGGCCCACTGTCGATGACTGTCACCACATTGAAGACGTTTTGCTTGATCCGTTGATTTTGGTTGAGCTTCCGCACTATCCCGCTGCCCTTGTATTGCCTTTGGTTGCTATCCCGACCGAACTGATAACATCGAAATACCGCTCTGCCTACAATACGTCAGCACCGCCCGAGCTGTCCTGCCTCATGGCGTAATCCATGGCAGAACGAATCGCCTCTGCAAACCCGCGCTCCAGATCGGTAGTCGACCACGATCCCTCCGCGCGCCTCCCGTCCACGCCGACGACATCATCCTCAGCGTCGGGCTCACCCGCCTTCGCTTCGACTTCGCCTTCTCATCGGTAGGTAGCCGCGCTTTCCCCCCGTACTCGCCGCGTTTCTTTTCGAGCCCCTTGCACTGTTTTGATTTTGAATTTTGTTATCTTTGTGCGTATCGCGAGACACCAGAAGGGGAAAAGGGAGGTCCAAGGGAGAAGACGAGAAGCAAAAGAAGAGGGGACAACAAGATCAATAACAAGAACAAGAACAAGAAGAGAAGGCAAAAGGAGAAAAGGACTGCGAGACTTCCAGCAGATGAGCACAAAACACACTGGGTTGGAGCAGTAGCAGTGCTGGGAGAAGGCAGCTCAGGGTCCAAGGTGCCGAGGGGCAGTCAACAGTCACACAGCCAAACCGGCGTCTGCCTGCCTGCCTGCCCGCCCGCCCGCCTATCTACGTCCACCAAGCAAGCCCATTCGACTTTTACCTTCTTCCCAACTGCGTCGTTTGATCCTCAAAACCAAACCCAGGAGAGAGAAAAAAAGAATCATCTTTGCCTCAGGATCCGGTGCGCCTACTCTCCTTCTTCCTCTAGGTACCCGGAGCTACCCAGGTACCCGGCCGGTTGGATCGAACTTAAGCGGGTCGCTACCTACCATACCGGCACCTTACCTCGAGAGAAGAAAAAAAAGAGGGAGGAAGAGAGAGCAGGAAACGCCTTCTTTCCCACCATTGAAACACGGCTGCATCTGCATCGCACCGCTCCTTCGCCTGCACCATCGACGATTGATCTTCTCTTCCTCGACGCTTTTTTTCCTCTTCGTCTCGACTCCTCGTTTTTTCCCACACCTTCAATTTTTTGGCTCGCTTGGTCAGCCACGGCCAGTGCCATCCAACAATCCCCTCACTCTCCTCTACCTACCAGTCCATCCATTCCTTACACACCAACCTACGCTGCACCACATTCACATCCGCATCCACACCACACACATTTGACCTGTTGGGCCACAGATGGCTGCCCGCACCCCCGATTCGGCTCCTTTGATTTGATCGTCACCTCTCGTCTTTCTGTTTATTGGTTGGGTCGGCATGCCTCGCAAAAACCAGTCACTCATGTCTTCTAGAATTACTAGATCTTCTGCTCGGCAAGCAGCGAGTCTCGCAGCTTCATCCGCCCAGTCCACCACCGGCGCCGATCTTACCACGACCGCCCCGGCTTCAACGGCATCCAGTCCTCAAAACCCTCCCCCGACTGCCTCGCGGAAGCGAAAAGCTCCAGCTCAAGCAACTAGCCCTACTTCAGGAACACAACCGCCAACGAGCGCTTCCTCTAGACGATCCAAGCGTCAGAGAGTAGCAGACGCTGTTCCGCCTCCTCAACATCCACCTACACAGACACCTGCTCCGTCTCGCCCAAAGAGGAAGGGAAAATCTACCGCTACCATGTCGAGCCCAGAGTAAGAAGTCCCGCATTGATCCCGTGTACATTTTTGGCTGACTGTGCTGTCCAGCACTCCTACTGATCTCGCAAACGCATCCGAGAACACTGCTCCTTCAGCCTCCTCTAGCCGGAAATCGAGCAGGAGCAAAAGGACAGCTCCCAGCGCTTCAGGTAATGCGACGCTGGTACCAACACCTCTCACTTGATGATTATGAGACTGACATGGCTTCCACAGATCCTTCCGCCAACACATCCGGTTCTTCTCGCCGGGCGAAACGAAATGCCGCGAACAACGCCGATCAAGATACCACAATGACGGGTACAGACGACGCAGAAAAAGATCCTATTCCCCCTCCACCCCCGCCTCCGCCTGAGCATCATGATGATGACGACGATGACGACGACGATAGCGATGAGAACGATGATGATGATAAGGAGGACGGTCGAAGATATGATGACGACGACGATGATCCATTCGGAGGGTTCGGCGGTCCTGGCGGCCCCGGAGGTCTCTCGAGCACTTTGCGAGCGCTTACAGGCATGATGTCGGGTATTTCATCACGCTTACGAGAGCTTCTCAACAACCTACGCCAGAAAGACGACCCCTCGATTCAGTTGATTGCTCTGCAGGAGCTTTCTGAGATCCTCCTAGTCTCAAACGAGGACAATCTCTCGGGGCACTTCTCACCCGATTCCTTCGTCAAGGAATTGGTAATCCTGATGCAGCCAAACGAGATCACGGGAGAGGAGAACCCGGAAATCATGCTTCTTGCCTGCCGTTGCCTGGCAAACTTGATGGAGGCGCTGCCCGCAAGCGTGGCCAACGTTGTGTATGGAGGAGCTGTCCCGGTTTTATGTCAAAAGCTGCTGGAGATCTCGTTCATCGACCTCGCCGAGCAAGCTTTGAGTACCCTGGAGAAGATCTCTGCCGAGTACCCCTCCAGCATTGTTCGAGAGGGCGGCCTCACTGCCTGCCTGTCCTACTTGGATTTCTTCGCAACGAGCACACAAAGAACAGCCGTCACCACTGCTGCCAACTGCTGCCGCAACATACCTGAGGATTCTTTCCCAGTCATCCGGGATGTCATGCCCACCCTACTCAATGTGTTGGGCAGTAGCGACCAGCGAGTTGTGGAGCAAGCCTCTATTTGTGTGTCTGGGATTGTCGAAAGCTTCAAATACCAGTCTGCGAAACTGGAAGAGCTTGTCAGTGTCGACTTGCTCAAGGCGGTTTTAAGACTGCTTGTACCCGGCACCACCAACCTCATTAGGTCGGATATCCACACCCAGTTCCTGCGTGTCTTGGCTTTCACAGCTCGTGCTAGCCCCCAACTGTCGGCGGAATTGTTCAAGCTCAACGTTGTAGAGACACTCTATCAGATCCTGACTGGCGTGTCTCCACCAAGCGGGACGGAAAATGTTGCCTCCAAGCTCGACAGCGTCGTTATCATGCAGGCATTGATTCACAGGCCCAAGGAGCAGGTCGTCGAGACGCTCAACGTCATTTGTGAGCTGCTTCCAAGCCTGCCCCGCAACGCCGACCCCTCATACGGCGACTTCGTCGAGATGAACTCGACAGAACCCATCACTCCGTCATCTACTGCACCTGGAAAGGCACGCAAGTCACCCAACGATAGGAGAATTGAGCTTCTTGACGGTTGCAAAGCCGAGGTCCGCCGTTTCGCTCTCATTCTTTTTCCAACCTTGACCGATGCCTTTTCAAGTACAGTCAATCTCAATGTGCGGCAAAAGGTACTCACTGCGCAACTGAAGATGCTTTCCAATCTGAATGAAGAGATCCTCGGAGAAGCATTGAAGACCGTTTCATACGCTTCGTTCTTGGCCTCAATTCTGTCTCAGCAGGATCATCCCTCACTCGTCATGCTCGCACTCCAGGCTACGGAACTCCTTCTCAGTCGTTTGGAGGATATTTATCGGTACCAACTGTATCGTGAGGGTGTCATCTCGGAGATCACGAAACTTGCCACCGAGGAGCATACCCCTCCACCGGCGACGGAGCCGACTGGGTCGCAGGAGACCAGCAACACAGACCCGCAGGCTTCTGCGGACTCTAGAGAGCCTTCGTCGGACAACGAGGAGTCGGAAGATGATGACCACGAGGAATCGGAGGACGAGGAGAATGAAGAGGACAACGAAGAGGAGAACGAACATGAGCATCATCCAGACGACATCACGGGTTCACCAGTTAGCTCACGCGGCTCAACCATGTCGCTGGACGGCCCTCCGCAGCACTTCTTGTCTGATGTTCCTTCGATGCGGAGTAGGATCCGTGAAGTGGCTAAGAAGTTTCTGGACAGCCACGAGACCGAAAAGCATGGTAAGACAATGAAGAAGAAGGCGCTTAAGATTCTGTCCAATCTATCGGATCTCGCCGAGGAGATCGAGGCCTTCTACCTTCGCAGAACGGCGACGAGTCTTGCTCCCGAAAACGGGGTGGAACTCTTCAAGAAGCTGGCTTCGTCATTCGATGCGGACGTTCTCGAAAGCGTTACAAGTGCAGAGCTTCTGGCTTCTGGGCTTGTAAGAGTGCTCTTGGAGGTCTTCAGCAACCCTGACGAGGAACTAGCCCGTACGGCACAGTCAGCTTTCCTGCAGGTGTTCATGGGTTACTCTGTCAAGTCGAAGCCCAAGACCGCAACTGCCGATTCACCCGCGACCCCGTTCAGCGTCATGGTTCATAAACTTCAAGATCTTCTCAGTAGATCCGAGCATTTCGAAGTTATCACGGTCCACCAGAACACCTTCGACGGCAACCGCAGTAGTGCTGCGTCCATGCTTGCGAAACAAATCAGACTGAGACTCGTTGCCGATGACGACTCTGACATCCCGCGATCTTATCGGAACATTATGGTCTCAATCCACGCCATCGCCACATTCAAGTCACTGGATGATTACTTGCGTCCTAGAATCAGCCTGTCGGAACGACCACGCGGTTCTCGGCGAGCCGATAACTTGTCCAGAGCTCTTGCGTCGCTTGCAGGCTCTGCCGGCTTGCCTTTGAGCCACGCTGCTGCTAGACTCGCAGAACGTGCTTCAGCTGCCTCTGCATCAAGTCCTATCCCGCCTCCACCCAACGCGGCTACGCCTAGCGGTTCGCGTTCTCTTCGCAAGACTAAGTCCAAGACAACGCCGCAAGCTGAAGCTGCAGCTAGTCCCGACACTTCTTCCGCTACAAGAGATAAGGGTGTTCTGAGGAGGTCTACTCGTCGTAGCGCGGCACCCACCACCGAAAGCCCCGCGCCCTCACGGCCGCCTCCGGAAGAGGACGATTTGGATAATGCACTAGAATGCGCAGATGAGAAGCACTTGTCCGATGACGAAGAGATTGGCGGCAGCAGCGCCCTCGATGCTATTGTGGGTGACCTGGATGAAGACATGAGTGAGTCCCCCGGTCCTGAGCCTGGTGCCGTCAACATGGAAGTCGCAGCTGGTGGTAGGGTCACCGCACGCAAAGACGATGGAACCAGAGTTCCCACGCCATCACAGAGTGCTCTCCCTACCCGGTCCGGTGCTCTGCCTCCTCCACAGGCGCAGAGTACACCCACGCCGTCGACTTCGTCGTCAAGACCCATGTCTTACGCTGCAGCCATCCAAGCTGTCCCCCAAGATTGGCATATCGAGTTCAGTCTTGACGGCAAGGTCATTCCTAGCGAGACTACCATCTACCGTGCCGTTCATACCTCAGCCGCCAACTCCGATGAACATTTCAGCCGGAATGTTTGGTCGGCAGTTCACCCCATCAAGTTCCGCCGTGCTCCTGGTCCGCCACCAGTGGAAACTCTGTCCTTCAGCTCCAATGTCGAGGCTAGTACGGAAGACAATGGAGACGGAAACGTGCCGGCATCCCTGGCCAAGCATCCTTCTACCGCCTCCATTCTCCGTCTACTCAATATCCTCCACGACCTGAACGCCAATATCGATGATGTTATGGTAGAGAACAGCGAAAAGGACGCCGTCCGACTCAACGTGGAGCCGTTGTCACAGTTTGTCAACACCAAACTCACTGCGAAGCTGAACAGACAACTGGAGGAGCCGCTTATCGTGGCGAGTAACTGCTTGCCAAGTTGGGTAGAAGATCTTGCAAGACTGTATCCTTTCCTGTTTCCCTTCGAGACGAGGCACCTATTCTTGCAGTCGACCTCATTCGGCTATGCCCGTTCCATGACCCGTTGGCAGAATGCCCAGTCTGCGGACGACTCTCGTCGTGACCGTCGGGACGACAGACCTTTCCTCGGGCGACTGCAGCGCCAGAAGGTACGCATCTCTAGATCCAAGATTCTGGAGTCAGCGTTGAAGGTCATGGAGCTATACGGCGCTTCTCAAAGCATCCTCGAGGTTGAATACTTTGAGGAGGTAGGAACAGGCTTGGGACCTACCCTTGAATTCTACTCGACGGTGTCGAAGGAGTTCTCTAAGAAGAAACTCAAGTTATGGAGAGAGATGGACTCGAACGACTCTGAAGAGTATATCTCTGGTGCGAGTGGCCTCTTTCCTCGGCCGCTCAGTGATGACGAAGCCAACGCTCCAAACGGTGAACGAATCCTCCAGCTCTTTAGGACTCTCGGAAAGTTTGTTGCTCGGTCAATGATCGATTCTCGCATCATTGATCTGAACTTCAACCCTACCTTCTTCCGCATCGGAGATGGTTCGTCGGCACCCGGCGTCAAGCCATCTCTTGGCGCGGTCAAAGTTGTCGACCCTGGGCTGGCTCGGTCTTTGAAGACCATCAAGAAGTTCGCCGTGGCTAAGAAGGACATTGATGAGGACCCTTCACGCACCCCTGCGCAAAAAGTGGCCGACACCGAGGCCATTGCCATTGACGGAATGAAGCTGGATGATCTGTGCCTCGATTTTACCCTGCCCGGCTATCCCGAGATCGAACTTATGCCTAACGGTAGCCATGTTCGAGTCACCATTGACAATGTGGACTCGTACCTGGAACGGGTTGTTGATATGACTCTGGGCACCGGTGTCCGCCGTCAGGTCGACGCATTCCGAACGGGATTTTCCCAGGTCTTCCCCTACTCGGCACTGAGTGCTTTCACTCCCGATGAACTTGTCACGCTGTTCGGAAGAGTCGAAGAGGACTGGTCGCTTGAGAGTAAGCTTTCGTTCCCTTAAATTCTCTTTACTGTGTGCTAACCTCCCCGATAGCACTTATGGACTCGATCAAGGCAGACCATGGCTACAACATGGATAGCAAGAGCGTCAAGAATCTACTCCAGACTATGAGCGAGCTTTCTGCCCCTGAACGCCGTGACTTCTTGCAGTTCACCACGGGAAGCCCTAAACTCCCCATTGGAGGTGCGTTTTACCTTGTGTGTTCCCTATAAGATACACATGCTAACATATATATGCATAAAAACAGGCTTCAAGAGCTTGACGCCCATGTTCACTGTTGTTTGCAAGCCGAGCGAGCACCCATACATGTCTGACGACTATCTCCCCAGCGTCATGACCTGTGTGAACTACCTCAAACTACCCGACTATACCAGCATCGAAGTTATGCGAAAACAACTTTCCACAGCGATCAAAGAAGGCCAGGGAGCGTTCCATCTGTCTTAGATGACGTTCCCATTTACCAACAAACTCGGAAAACACGAACAGGAAAAAAGAAGAAGAGAAAAAAAAGCGTATTATGGTCAAGTGGCCATGGCAGCGGCATGGCACGGCACATCCGCATGAAATGGAATGGAACATGCATCAACGAGCATTGCACTTCTCCAAAACAGAGGAACCCGATGCATTCCTTCTGCATCTGACGATAGTATTCACTCAAAGACTTTATGGATGGTAACGGCCTCGGACGGGATGCACCTGTTTTGAGTGAGGCGGAGTAAAGGGCAAAGGGGCAAAATGGAAGAACCCTCCCCAAATCCAACTTGCATGGCAGGGTTGTTCAGGCGTACGAGCTTATTTTCAGTTTACCTCTTTGCTCTGACCTCGAAGCATTTCATTGATTCGGCACTGTCTCTCGTGGTTCATACCGGGC
This sequence comes from Colletotrichum somersetense, assembly GCA_030867255.1. Classification (NCBI taxonomy): domain Eukaryota; kingdom Fungi; phylum Ascomycota; class Sordariomycetes; order Glomerellales; family Glomerellaceae; genus Colletotrichum; species Colletotrichum somersetense. The sequence goes on along the minus strand of MU843524.1, from coordinate 130,616 downwards.
CCCATTTGAAGCCTTGCTTTGATACGAAGTGCCGTAAGGGTTTTCTAGTTGATAGAATGGACAAGTTGATTTATGTGAAGAAAGTTATGTTTACAGTATTCACCGAGGCGATCATAGAGTACATGGTTTATGGCATGACGACTCAAAACCACCATCGACAATGAGTCTTGAGGCGAATGTAGCATAGTGACCTAGAAGTGTGTGATGATGCCTATGATCTGTCTAGTATTCGTCCCATGGCTTCTCTTCCCCGAGCGATGACTCCCATCAACCGATCACACAACAGGCCGTCATAGGTTGGCATGCAAGCGTCAAAAAGTCTCTTTGTCACAGGAGCTAGTATCCCCTACTTACGCAATCAAAGGCTTGCTCAAGGCACCAGAAAAAACAACCCCTTTGATCCCGTTCCGTCGGGAATATGTCTGCCATGCCCGCGTATAGAACAGATGACCAAAAAAATTCAAAACGTTGTCCTCTCCCCCTCCCAACCACTTTTCTGCTGCTATCTTCGACACGCTTTGTTTCCTCGAGCCAGTGAATGGAGGAGGCGCAGTACCAATCAACAAGGTAGCAAGGGTGTGGTGTATACACCATCTACATGAGTTCCGGTCGTCCGTCTTGCCATGTTTGGTCTTCTCCACATCGTAGCGAGCAAAAATCAAAAGGGTAGTAGTCGGCGGCTGATAAAGTGACCTCTTAAAACATTTCTGAAAGGGCGACTGCCTTGGATAGGTACTGCGGCAACCCCTTCCTTCGTACATCAAAGGCTTAGGGCTTCAGCAGGGGCAGCTTCGGCAACTGCTTCTAGCGGAAACCGGCCTTGACTTCGGCGCGCGGCCATTCAAACAGGACGTCCCCGCCATAGACGTCCGCCGTGATGCGGCTGATGCGCAGCTCCACCTCGCCGTAGAAACGTTCGCACTCACGGAGCACCTTAGTCACCAGCTTCTGACTCAGGGCAAGGTCGTCCGCATCACCAAAGTGCTTCTCGACACGCTTGCGCAGCGTTTCGATGCCCTTACGAACCTCGCGCGCGTCGTACGTCGCCAGGACCTTGTGAAACGTTGACTTGGAGTTGGACGGCTGCGCTGCAATGCTCAAGCCAGACTTACCCGACTGAAGCTGTCCCTCGATGTTCTCAATATATTCGAGAAGCTTGCCTAGAGGGCGGCGCATAACCGCATTCAGGTATAGACTCATGTGCTCGTTCAGTTCATTGGTTGCGGCCTCGCGCCAGTCTTCGAGGATCTCGAGGCCGTGCGTGTTAACCTCCTCTAGGAAATGGTTCATATTCTCGATGAGGAGGATGTGGAAGTTGAGCGCCTCCTTATCTTCTGGATCCGCACCCGCTGCGCCGACGCTGACAGCCGGGTTCTCACGGGCGATGATTTTGAGCGAGTCGAACATGGATTTGAGGATGCGGCCGTATTCACGGTCGACTGTCTTGCGAACAGCCAGGTTCGGGTCGATGCCCGTAAGAATGTTTTCAACCGCATTAGAAAACTGAGGGAAGACGCGAATGAATGAAATGACTCCCTTGCGCTTGTTGATCTTGACCTTGGTCTCTTCGATGGCACGGATTTGCTCATCTACAAACTTTTTGAAGCGGGACTCCAGAACGCCGTGGAGCTTTTGGAGCATGGCGTTGAGAAATTCCTGGTTAGATTGTTGGTAGTCGAGGAGGTTCCGCTCAAGAACAGCCAGGACGCCAGCCCCTTGCCTGGTTCGATAAATTAACACCTCATCCGCTGAGCGGGCTCTTTATAGACTTACAAAGGATCGGCCTGTATGACCCATTCTATAAGTTTTGCGACTTCCGTCTCGAAGAAGATAAATATGACTTCCATTGCTTTGGTGACTCTCCGGGCGAGATCGCGGTCTGGCTCCATTAGCCGATGGCGACGCAGGTCACCACCTCTTCGGTCTTTCGGTCTGCTCGCTGCGACCAGGTCAGGGAAGTCTGACTGCTCCAGCGTCGTGGCATGGAAGAAGTCAACAATGAAGTTCTGTTCCATCTCGACCAACGGCAAAAGGTCGTCCAAAACATGACCAAACACCTCGTAGGGAAAGCTACGATTCTCAGCTCCCGCAGCCTCTTTGAGATTCGTTCTGCTGGCGGTGTCGATAGGTGAACGCAGACTCTTGGCCAGCGTTTGACTGCGCTTGACGGTGAGCTTCCTGACAGTAGTCGCCTTGCCTTCTTGCTGCTTTTCGACTTCAAACGTAAACAGGAGCTCACTTGTCTCGTCAGCAGTCATCTTGCGCGCGTTGCGCTTCCATGCTTCCAAAACCTGCCGGAACTCGTTCTTGTACACGGGATGGCTCTTATCTTGGTAGACCTGAATCATGCGGTCCCAGTTGGCCGGATCGACATCCTTGGAGTACTTGATCAAAGGACTGTACTTCCAAAGCATGTCTCGGCCAATATCGTGATGACGGGAGTCCACTTTCCTCGACAGGGCCTCGCGAAGCGCCTTGTTGACCTCATTATAGGCCACGTCGAATTGCTGCGCCATGTATGCAACCAGCCGTCGTGAGAAGGCGGCACTCTCTTGACGATACATTTCCTTCTTTTCTTGAACAATTCTCATCTTGCCGTAGTCGGTGTTCTCAAGTCCAACAGCTTGGTCGCCTTCACCAACAAGATCTTCGCTCTTCCTTGGCTCGCCTCCTAACAGGGAGGGGTCGATCTTGATCATGGCCTTGTACAGGGTGACTAGGGACATCTCGATGTCTTCGAGGCCTCCGAGATCCTCGAGCGGCGCGGCCTTCAGAGCATTTAGATCGGCCGTGGTGATGGTTGTCGTCTCCAAGAGAGACTCCAGCTCCTTTCTAAGGAGTTTCTGATTGGCCGTCTGAACCTGAAGGCCTTGACCCTGAGCTTCAATGTAGGCAATATCATCAGAAAGCGTCTGCCTTTTGTTAGTAGAATTCTCCGCTAGGCATCCAGCGAACTCACCGACAGTTCAACACTGTAAAGTGTCAACAGGTTCTCCATCTCTTCGCACTCGGCGACTGCCAGGTCGATGCCACGCTTGATTGCCTCAACTCGGTCATCCTCTTCTTGGAATCGGGCCAGCCAGCCCCCAGCTTGAGCTCTGTTGAGCTCTCTCTCAAGCTCAGTTCTCATATCATCAACGTTGCGCGATCTCATCTGCTCTCCAGGTACCCAGCCGAAATAATCCAGCCACTTGGTGAACTCTCCACTCTTGTTATCCAACACAGTGGGGTCAATGCCCAGAGACGCAAGATATTTGGCATCATTGCCGGCAACGATCGATTTGCGGGTTTCTTCGTTTGCTGTTGACTCGTCGGGCTTCTTAGGCTCGTTGATTTTCTGTTGCAGGCTCGTCGGGCGGCTGGAGTTAGGTACAGTGATCTTTACTTCAGGCACACCGGATGTACGCTTGGAAGGTTCTGTAGTAGCTGCTGCTGGTGCGGGTGAAGCAGCTTTCTCAGCAGCTGCATCCGGAGTTGCTGCTCTCTTGGGGTCGTTGGAGGAGGTTGGTCTGGGCGGGGGTTGGAACACGGTTGTGATCCCTTCTGCGGGCTCAGCGCTCTTGTTGGCGAGTTGCCGTAGTCTTTCACCGGCACCACCGGGTCGGGGCTTGAAGGCTGTGGCAGCAGAGGCAGCCTTCCAGAGAACGCCAGCGAGGTCACCCTTGGACTTTTTAGTCTTGATCATCGGGCCCAGGCCCGGCCGACTCTCTTCGTCCGGCTCAGCAGGCGGCGCAGGCACAGGCGGGGACACAGAAGCTGCAGGCTCCTTGGGAATAGGCTCCTCGACCGGAGGTAGAGGCGCCGGGGACGGAGCCGGAGGGGGGCTCGTTGCTATAGGGGAAACGGGGGCAGGGGGCACGGGGGTCTCGGATGGCGACGGGACGACTGCAGGAGTCGGCCTCGTAGGTGTACGGCCCCCATTTGGCTCAGGTGTTCTGAGTGTGGGAGGGAAATCTGCTGTTCTCGAATCAACAGGAGTGAGGGGGGTAACGGGCCTGTTTTCTCTGTAAGAACCAACGTCTGACCGCTGAGACATTGAGTTCTTCCTGGCTGTGCTTCTCGGCGGAGGAGCAACTTGATCTCGTCGCATCCCTGGGCTAATTAACGGCGCGGGAACCAAATCTCTGTCGGCGAAGCCCTGCGGTCGTGCCGGGTCCATCGGAGGTCTCTTTCTTTCTGGCGGGCGGCCTCCTTCTTCCGATATTGACGGCGGCGGTGCCAGGACAGGCTCAGATGGCTGCTCGGCAAACCTGCCCAGTGCTACTGGGCCAGGCACACCGTTCCTCGAACGGGGCGGCAAACTGCTCGCATCGTCGCTCCTGGCTGCCAGAGATGGGGCAAACGATTCCTGGCTCTGGTTTCCGTAGCGCCTCAGCGTAGGGGGGGGGTCTTGAGTATATGACGAAGCCATGCTTCCGACGGGCGAGTGGGAGGGCATTCCGTTAAGAGGCGGCGGTCGGCGTGGGCCAGGTGGCCCTGGAGAAGGAGTGCCATGGCTGGGGGGTGCTGCGTTCATGGGCAAGTTTGACTGGCTAGAAGCGGCATCTAGAGTAGAGGGCGGTGGTGGTCTGAAAGAGAGCTGGCCAGGCGGGGGCCTCCGTTCGTTTCTCAGGATCTGGGCTATTTCGGAGGGGTCAAAGCCCAACAGTTCGGGAGTCTTGCCGCCCGTGTATTTTCCATAGATTTTGACCAAGCTGGCAATGAAGAACTTCTTTTCCTTGTCCGATTGCGCGTTCCAGAAATAGGGCTTGCCTAGGGTCACGACGAAGCCAGTGTCCCCGGCCCAGTCACGAAAGTTGGGGTTAGCCGACGGCCCTGTAAAGGACTCGATGGCAGAGAGATCGTCGAGGTTCCATGTTTTCCCAATGGAGAAGGAACCGTTCGCATTCTCCTTCGTCTTGTGCATACGCACTCGGCCACTTTTTCTTACAGCGACGATGATGACGCGGGGCTTCTGGGTTTCGGGGGTTCGTGCTTGAGGCGGCGGCGGAGAGGTCGGGTGTGAGGAGTACTCGGTGATTCGAATGTGGGTGATGTATGTCTCGAGCACTATCGTCATGAGGCAAGCAAGGGTTAGTACTGTGGGCAAGCACCGGGGTGTTTATCTTCGGAGGGAAGGGGAGGGGGGACGGGATTTGACGCACGCGATCCGTCTACATCCTTCTTGGTAAAGCAACTCTCGATGATGCGCCGCTTCTCATCTTCGAATCGCTGTGCCCTGCTGTCCATAGCTGCTCGGTTGGGCGGTGCCGTCGCAGTGGAATGGGGCGCTCATGAGGGGGTTCGTAATGGCACGGGAGAAATCGCTTGCATGACTATCGCGGCAAAGAGATAGGTCGACGAGGGGGGCGACGGAGCGATAGCGGCAGGCGCCCAGAAGGATATTCGATTCACGTTCTGGTGGGATTTCGAGGCTGGGTCGGTCGTGATGCACGCCAGAAAGCGAGCGACGTGTGCAACAGGTAGGTAGGCAGGTAGGTGTGTGTCTGGCCGGCCTTGGGTGTAGCTTGCTGCCAGCCTCTGGTCCCGCCGGGTGTTTGGGGGTGGAGGTACATATCTCGTCCCTTCATTTTGGGGCTTCTGTTAGGGCGCGCCGAGCCAGCGGCTCGGAGTAGTGCCGCCACCACCATATCACCTACCAACATATTGCTGAATGCAGCAATACCACTCCAGCCATCTGTATAACATTGTTGTATTTTTTCTCTTAATTTAATTTATTTTTTGGAACTATTTAATAATAAATAACAAATTGCGAGGGGTTAAAAGCTGGCAGAATCCCTCTCGGTGCTCATCATAATCGAGTATCTCTACCTCGCCAACTGAACGCCTGTCTCTTCTGCTACGACCTGACGGGAACGTGCAGCAACTTCTTGTTCCCTGGGCCATGTACATGTAGTTGGGCGCTGGGACTATTTAAAGAGGTACGGAGCATGGAGGGATGGAGGGATGGAGGGATGGAGGGATGGAGGGATGGAGGGATGGAGGGATGGAGGGATGGAGGTGATGGAGGTGATGGAGGGTGGCTCCTTCCTAGGTACCTGATGTACGGATACATAATGCCATAACAGAAAGTTACCGCGGAATGCGGAACAGACCACCGCCGCCACCAATTGACTTCTGCTTACCAGGAAATCCCCTTGCAGCAAAGCATCTCTTCCCACGCGATGCTTGTCGTATTCAACACTGCTTCCAACGATGGTTCGGCCTCGTACGAACAAGAGCAGATCAATTCCGAGACAAAATTACCTTTTCTCCCCTTCTTTTGCTTGTCCATGTTTTCAATTTCCATGCCACTCCCAGTTACCGATGTAGTTTACGAATACCTACCACACCAATGTCAGACGCATCGGCTGGCAGGGGTGTCGTGTCGCCTGAGAGAGCTCGGGCGCTCATGCCTCCCACTCACCCTTGTTTCAAGTCGCCCTGGTCATGAATGAGAATCCCCCCTCGACACACCCGTTATTGCAACATCCGGGCTCCCGGGTCTGTCTTAACGTCTCGCCCTCCCTCTACCGAAGCTCCGGCATCTGGTGCTCCAAGCTCGGTGGGTTTTCGGCCCGCCATCTCGTCGACTGACAGACATCACCCGGTCCTCTCGCGGCGGGATTCGGCCACTGACTAAAATCTTTTCCATAACTTTGTGGAGGATTGTATCTTATTTTTCTACAAAGATTCCGTTCGCTGCCGCAGGTAATGACTTGTTCAATCTCAAGCTCATTAGATAGAGTGAAAGACCAGTCGACAAAGCCAGAACAACCGTTCAGCTTGGCAAATGAAAAACGTACCACATAAGGACATGAGGTAGCACAAACGCGAGGAAGCTGTGGTTTTATGACAGGTTTGGATCGGACTAACAGATTAAACTCACAAGGCGTCTTGTCAGTCATAACGTAGACGGCGAATGATACCACCAGTTATCAAGGTTTTGACATTAGGGCCATTCTTACTAGGGCCAGTAGAAATCAACTGAACGGAAGCATGACAAACGCACTAGTATGCCCAGGGCTGTCTAATAGGTGAAATTAACCGCTTCACCATGCCTGGGGGAAGATGCTTGCCCTCTCTCTTGGCAAGAAAGCAAGTGCAGCAACCGCATACATCGCTGCTCTGTTTCCGCAGATCCGATATGCCTCCCCGCTGAATGACAAAACGGCTACCACAGTCCCTCCCTTTTCCAATCTTCCAAAGAAACATTGCGCCGTTCCATACAGGTACTGTCATTTCTCTTGTAGAAAGCCTCGCCGTGGCAGCCATGGCCCGTCTTCCTCGTCGTCTGTCAATATGCAGCCCACGGTACGGAGTGCCCGGAGAACGACGCCAGCAATACGCAAATCAGCGGACATCTTTATGTGCAATCCATGACTCCAAGACTGGTTATTGCAATATCTCGGAGCATCTCGGGGTATTATGAGACCATTTGGAAGTCCGGTTATAGGCCAGAAAGGTAAAATCAAAAAGGCTAGGGGTTCTTTTACAGAGCGGAAAGGGGCCAATGCAGGCTTCAACATCATAGTCATTTTGCACGGCTTACACCTCTCGAACAATGACTTTGCTGACAGCACTCACAAGGACTGTTCCACATGTTCCTTTCCACAGTCAGAGTCGGCCTACTTCGGCTGGTGTTGACCGCCAACCGGCCTCCAGTCTCGAGTTTCCGTGTTGTTTTTGGCAAACCGCCGCCACACAGAGACAATCGGAGGCATCTTCAGTGGGAACTCGGAAGAGGGTTCCAATATGTCGAGCGCCAACGGCTGGTGGGGAAATGCTGACCAGAGATACGGAGTGCCCTCGGAAGACGTCTGGAAAAAGTTGGAAGGAGCGGCGAACATCACGGCTTCCTTAACCACGGGGAGACGATTGGGCCCCCGTGTAGAAATAGGAATTGTGATTTTTCCAATAACACCGACCAGATTCACTAACATCAGGCCATCAGTTCCAATGCCGGTCGTTGGCCCCATACCCGGCATAAACCCCCTAGTTGCCGTTTTATCACCATCGAGACCCTTTCACTCCGAACCCCAAGACGATCACCCGCGACAACGGAACTCAAGCCCTCTCATGATTGATTGCGAACATCATATCCTCCTCATCTCCGGCCCCTGTGACCTCACCAATCGTACCTCTCAATCTCCCCCCTACCTTTCCTTTCACCCCCCTTCTAGTTTATGATCCCCCCTCTCATCCCCCTCTCCCCCCTGAAGCCATATCCGCCCACAGCCTCAGTCACTGACGCTTGTTTCTCCCCTCCCCAGTCCCTATGCTCTGCGCACGCCCATCCATCCAACCCTCCAGAAATAGCCTGGTGACCAACCCGCCCGTTTTCTTCTCGAACATTTCCTCGGCTTCGCATCCCGGGTCCACGGCGCACAGCCTGACCAGGAACCGCCCCCCAGGCACGCCCATTAGGGTCCCGAGATGGCCTTCGGAAAGGTGGAGTGACAATGTTACCAAAAACAGGTAAAGGTCTTAAAACCGCGCGCGAGGCGCCGATCGAGATGGGGCCATCCAAGAACGACCGGTGACATACAACAGCAACACCCCCCTTCCCCCCTCTTCCTCTTCTTCAAGGGGATCGACGCCGATAAATGAGGCCCGCCCGGGAGATGAGATTAGAGCCCATCAGACTTGCCGCCCTCGTCCCATCAAAGTCCAATAAAGTAAGAGTGAATCAACAGAGTGCGAGTTTCCCGCGGTCCCGGTAGATTGCGCTCCCAGTTAAACGAAGTCGTCTCCATCTCCGAACCGTCTCCACCCCCCCTCCCCGGCTCCCGGTCAGGTCCAGGAGGGAGCCCAGCCCGCGCGGTATGTAGTATCGGAAAAAGCAGACTATTGGCCGCCGCGGCCCCCGGGGTATGGACGCGCCCACCCTGCATAACTCGGTGGTTTCTCGCGAGCTCTGCAGAGAAGCTGCATATCCGAGCTTGTATCCACGACGGGAGGGAAGCGAGGGAAAAAGGCTTAGCTCGTTGACTGCCCCCCCCCCCCCCCCCCCCGGCCCCACATCGTTAACCAAACTCTGGGCTTTCCCGAGGCCTTCGCAGCAGGAGGCTCGGTTTGCGTACCCTCTTCTTAGTCCATTGGCGGTGGGTGGTACGGTTGCTCGCCGCCCATCTCGCTCGTGTTTTTCCATTTATTTCCCTGGCCCAAGCTAAATCAACCTGGGACAGTGACCTCTGCCGGAGGGGAAGCCACGCAAGCACCCCATCCAACAAGGAGGGTTGAAGTTAATGACCAACTCACCCCCCCCTCTTCACCGTAGCGTAGCGTCACCGGCGGAATGGTGACACCGAGCAATTTTGACAACCTAGGTGCCCAGGCAGGGGGGTTCGCATGTCCCAGTCCATATCGGAATCTGCATGTCAAGCCGTAATCTAAACTTGTGGATAAGTCGGGTATTGTCTCCCAACTCAACTGAGCCTAAAATGGATGGTTGATGCGTGGAACGGGTCGTCGATGAAGGTATCGTGCAAGGGACAAGTCAAGTCCAGTAATTCACATGTTCTAAAAGAGAAAACGATAGCGGTAGTGGAAGAAGTCTCTGTTCCATCCATTAGGTGGAATTTCTACTAGAACACCATTAAGAGAAGAAAGATGAAGAAAAAGAGTCCAGAAACACCATTCGCGGCGACGCTTTGTATGCGTACTATATGCCTCAGAGATGTAACCGTGTAAAGTAAGGTTATACAGTGCCTGAATACAAGCTGCGGGCTAAAGCATGCCGCAGGTCTTTTGCTTTTTCGTTTTGTTTTGTTTTTGGTTCCCCCCTGACCCAGACTTTTCTTTATCCCAAATGACACCCGAGTTGACAGATCCCTTCAATCCATGTACATTGGATCACCTCTCACCTGGGACATGGCCATTCCCATGTCGCCACCATGCATGCCCTGCATCGCTGCCTGCATATTCGGCATTGACCTGGTCATGTTGATTCCGCCCCGATTCGCATTTGGATTGCCGTTTTGCATCATAAACCGCGCATCACTCGCACCTCTCTGCTGCACCTGCCTTGTACGCGGTACCTCGAGGGTGGCTTGTCGTTGGATTGGCTGCTGGGGCATGGGTTTGGCGGTGGGCGTGTCCATTACAGCAAAACTGTCATCATCCTCCATTTCGGCGTCGGCGTCGGCGTCTCCATCGGCATCCCCATCCGCATCGCCATCCGCATCTTGGTCGCTGGCATCGCCGATTGAAGGCGGACCGCTCGTTGGCGCGCCTGAGTCACTATGGCCAGTGGTGCTCGTCGTTGATTGCCGCTGATCGGGGCTCGGAAACTGTTGCATTTGCTGTGCTTGTTGCTGTTGAAGTTGTTGCTGCTGCTGCTGTTGCAACGACTGCGCCTGCTGCTGTTGCTGCTGTAGGTTCTGCTGTTGCTGCGGTTGCTGTTGCTGTTGCTGCTGCTGTTGTTGTTGATGTTGTTGTTGTTGTTGTTGAGGGGTTGGAGTCGGAGTCGGTGTCGATGTGTTGCTATTTGTTTGATCCAGAGCCCTTTGAGCATTCATGCCGTTGTTGGCGACACGATTCATGCTGATGACCGTCTTCCACCGTTCAATGGCCCTCACGACAACGTCGTTGAGATCCAGCTGTCGGTCCTCGAGCCGCAAACCTACGCCACGGCCACCGCTCTTGACCCCTGCTTCCAACACGTGGGTCAAGAGCTGCCGTTCCAGGGGAATCGTAGCCGGAGAGAACAATTTGAATTCCTGTGGCTGTTGCAGTCGATTCAGCTGGTCAATCTGAGATTTCAAGTTGGCGTTCTCCTGCTGCAGTCTGTGGTGTTCGTCCTTCATCTTGTCAATCTCGGTCTGCTTCCTGCCCACGCTCCTTGCCATCTCCAGTAGCCATAGCTCATTTCGACGCTGAACAGGCAAAGAGGTCCAAACGGCAAAGGCCGACTGCAAGTGCTCATTGACCTGTTTCTCGAGAATTTCTGCCGACTTTTCGGCCTTCTTCACGGCTTCGCGGGTGTCCCGGACCAGACCCTCGCGGGGGGGATATGTCAGCTCCTCCATCACCGACGTAGTTGCAGTGGCGCAAGTGACCTTCCAGTTGCTAAACTCTTCTCGAAAGAAGGCCCTCAGCGCGTCGTATTCTCTTTGGCCAGGTGATTGGACGGACCAAGAGGTGGAGGTAGGGTGCTGTGTGGAAGAGAAGAGAGTAGGCGGCGAGGCGAGGCACTGCAGCGTCAACGCAGGAAAGTCGAGGGCGAGAGGGTCGAATTCAAAGGGCATGGAGTTGTTGTCGATATGTTGCCTGGTTTGAGGTTAGTGAATGCAGGGTCTTCCCTGTCACATGTAAGGGGAATGCTCACTTGGCTGCTCTCCAAGAGCTCAAGAGCTCTCTGAGGGCGAGCTCGGCCGCGCGAGCAGTATCCATCGCATCGGCAAGCTTGTGCTTCACATCGAATTGAGCCTTTTGCATCATCTGCTTGCTCACTTGCCTTGGCCTCTTGCCTGCATTCTGGCTGCCCTCCCCATCGGTAGAGGTAGCAACATCGCCGTTCTTAGAAGGAACGTTGTTCATGACACCGGTGGCATCCCAAGAAGGGGTCCAAGGATACTTGCTCAGCGTCGAGTCGACGGCATATTGGCCGTCCTTGGGCAAGGCTGGAGACTTGTGGAATTCGGCATCTTGCGTAGCGTCTCTCTTGGACTGGGCTGGCCTCGGCGTGCTGGCCGGGGTCGAGGCGTTTCTGGTGCCCATCGAGCCCCTCGGCTGTCTCCGAGTGATGCCACCTCGCAGACGCCTGATGGCGTCGACGTCGTGGATTCCATCTGGGGGCTTGGGGTTCTTTTCCTTGATGTACAGATCGAGGTGTCGGCCGAGAGAGGAGGAGGTGAAGGCCTGGCCACAGTAGGGACAGTTCTTGTCCTTGGGGGCGCTCAGTTTGTGCTGGCTCGAATCGGCGTTGCTCGCGGTTTCTGCCATGGCGGCAAGAGTTTTAGGCACACAACGGGAGGACGGGAGATAACGAATGGTTCGGCGGATATATCGATGACGTCGAGGACGCAATGCAGATCGGATCGGGAGCTACAAGGTTTCGTCTATGGGAAGACTCGCAGCTGCTCCAGGGGAGCTATGTAATCGAGGGACATATGTATAGAGGGGTCGAATTGGGAATGGTCAACGGCAGAAGCAACAAATTTTGAAGTAGGTCAGGGTACAGCAAGAAAATGAATAGGAAATAGGGAAGGACAGTGATAGGTATGTAGGTACGCAAGGAGACGAGGTATAAAAAGAGAGCAATTTAATGAAATGAGGGACTAGATGCTGGAGAGCCAAACGAGTGTGCGAAGAGAAGGAGGTCGGCGGGAGATGTTGAGGAGCAGCAGCAGCCCTCGTACGAACGGAACGCAGCCCGACCCCTGTGCGTGTATATGGAGAGGATGGGGCTTTCAGGTTCGGGGTCGTCGGTACGAGTGGCGGTCGAGGTAGCGAGGTGTATTGGCGAAATGGGAGAATAACGGTAGTGGTGGTGGTAGTGGTGGTCGTCGGAGAAGGAGGTACAGTTGAATCCTTGGTGTTAAGGAAGCACTTCTCCTCTGTCGGTGTCTTCTCTCGCGCGCGCGCCGGTGTGCAGCTCTCTCTCAATTCAACCGTGGACACTCGCAATCTCTCGACCTCTTTGCATACACACAAAAAACACAAAAAGAGAGACGAAGGGGATGCGGATGAAGAATGGCACAGCAGTGGTGAAGTAGAGTACAGGAGAGTAAGGGGAAGATGCAAAAAAATGTCACTCAGGATTCATTGCATATTTTATTTTTATTTTTTATTCTTTTACTAAGGCATACCTACCTAGTAAGAAGAGGACGGCAGGCGGGCAGGGGTAGCAAGTACAGTACCTGCCACGGTCCACAGTCCAAAAAAGACGACGAGGAGTAAGAGCTCTCTCTCGCTCTCTCTCACTCTGGTCTGGTCGGTTGTGCACCCCTCCCTCCCTCTCTCTCTCTCTCTCTCTCTCTCTCTCTCTAGCTCTAGCTCTCGCTATTTCCCCTCCACCAACCACCTTTGTCCTCATCCCATAGGTCCCATCCACCAACAGCAGTCCCATGGCCCATCCCTTTCCCATCCCATCCCATGCTCCCCAGATTGGCACCAGGTCAGTGGCTGCACAGACGGAGCCAAGGACAGCCCAGACCAAGGCCGTACAGCGGTCCCACCTCTACGCGAGTGGGCTTTTAATAGCGATTGCTGCTATGGTGGGGGTGCCTACCCGTAATGTCCACCGCAATGCATTGCTCCCGCCAGCTAACTGTCGTCGTAGCCAATAGCGCGAATACGGGAAATCTCAAGGCCAGCTTTATACAATACTATGTGGTGGGTAGGTACCTGAGGTAAGTAGGTATGTATACGTATACCAAAACTGAACAGCCAACAAACATGGAACCCCTTTTTGCTGCACCAGATTTCCAATCGACATCTTTGCAAAAGTACCTGCTCATTCGCTGCATATCGAACTGGGGCCAATCAAATAATTACCTACTACGTATTCTTAGACATATTCGAACCATCGGCGATGGTGGGCCATCGAACCATGTTCAGGAGCACCTTACCACGTAGGTACCGAGCCTGGACCTTGTGTTCATCAACAGCACACCCCCTCATCGCTCTATAGCGGTTTTCTCATATAGGTAGGTAGGAAGGTACGGATACCAACTACCTATACCTCAGTACTACGTAGTAAGGTAAGGTATCTAACATAGCTACCTAGATAGGTAGACACCTGAGGTACTTGCCTTCCCTTACGAGGTTACATGGCTCAGCAAGAGTCTCCCCAACCCCAACCCCAAGCAGCTCCTCTGGTACGTAGTGCCCATCTACCAAGTGCCCAAGGCCGACTACGTAAACTACCTACCTACTACTATAACTCGACACCTCGCCAAACCGCCTATCAAGACGCACCTAAACCCAATAAGCACGTCCTCTGTTTGAGCTCTGTTCGACTCGGCTCAGAACGTCAAGGCCATTCATTCATTCCGCCCATAGTCCTTCTCCCCGTCTCCCTCATTCCAACTTTCTCTCTCTCTCTCTCTCTCTCTCTCTCTCTCTCTCTCTCACACATGCTACTTGGTGCTGCTAATCTAGCCCGCCGAAATGGAGATGAACCACCCGGCACTGCCCTGTGCATCACTTTTACTGGTCTAGCGCCGCCGGGGCCCCTTGGGGAGGGGTGCACGGGGAACTTTTTTATTCGAGGAAGCTTCGCCCGAGCATTTTCGTCCGTGTTCTTCTCTCCCCCCTCGCCTCGGGATGCAAGCTTAGGTGGACACACCATACCTAGGTACTCAGTACATGCCGAGACGAAGCGACAAACACATCTTCAACCCTGTCGAGCTGCCTCATTGAGCCCAAATTACGTTGGGTATGTAGCCTGGATAAAGTCTATGACTCGAGCCCACCGCGGGAAGGGGTAATCAGGGACCTGGCGGAGCTCCATCTACCAAACTCATTCGAATAGACAGGGCACGCACTCCCTCATTTTGGTTTAATGACCATTGGATGTGTCCCGAAACAGACTTGGCACAGTGGAACTTTAGCTCACTTCTCGTTTTGGCTTGAGTATCGTAGCAAAACGCTCAGTTCATATATTCTAATCAAGTTCTCATGGCCTTTTCCAGGATACAAAGACCAGCTGTTTTACTTACGCCTCTGACCAGCGGTATCAGTCTGCGTTTCTCACCGAGTCTTCAAGTCGTCATGGTTCAACATCTTCTCTTGGGAGTTCGTACTCACGCCGCATTGAGCTCAACACGGTCCACTCAAGTAAGCAAGTGCGTAAGCTAAAAACAGCGTTTAAGTATTTCTTGCAAGTTTACAATTCGGACTTGGGCCTAGATGCCACGTTGTCGAACTAACCAAGGTTTGTCTGGCTTTTCGTTTATATTATCACGCTTGTTCCCTTAGCGCCAGCTCTCAGGTATCGCCGTGGCCAGCAAAAACTGTAGCGTTGACCCCGCTGCTTGTTCCTTCGATCAATCTTCTGGTGGTGCTGAGGGTCAGCCCTGTTCCTTCTTGTCGGGTATACGGCACGGCTGTGACGAGAGCTTTTGAAAACAAACAATCTGCAAGAGCGTTCCTGGACCGCCTGTGGCGAACAGCACAGCGATAGTAACAGGTGGAATATGGAATCCATTCTTTCATCCTCCCCCGTCGTCCCGTCTCGTAGCTTGTGGGTTGTACCTGTATTTCTTGCAATAATTGCTATGGCAGCAAGCCGTTCGCACCGCACCGTGGACTGCCGACCCGTTGGCAACTGAGAGTCTAAGACTAACATCTTGCTTTTAACTTGCCGGGTTGGCCCGACTGGCCGACAACCGGGGGCGCGCGGGCAGGCGTTCCCGGTTTGTTTCTTTGCGTTCCTGGACCCACACTGCTGACTTTTGCGAATGCCCGATCTCGTTGTTCAGGCAGGGGTAGGGGAGTGCTTCCGGGAGATCATCCAGGGGAATCGGTGAAGGGCCTGGTACCAGTGTTGCCAACAGAGTCAGTCGTATGTACACCTAATTTACCGCTGGCAAGTTTCGTCTCATATGGAAGATTGCGCGCCTGCACACCATCCTCAGCCACGATTGACGGGCTGCGTGAAGGGTCGCGGACTGCATATTGTTTGGCTGCTGTCTCGTTTCCCCTCCCCTCTTTCATCCCGTGTTTGCCCTGGGGATAGCATCCCGCCCCGAAGAGACACCTTTTTCCTGTGCAGAATAACGGAGTTGGCATCTGCAAGATGCTTGGCAGGGAAAACGGGATATTCGCGCGTTGCCAGTGCTTTCTAGATCCAACTGACCCCTGGTGCTTTTGGCCTAGTGCAGCCACCCGCAGCCATAGCACCTTGGGATAGCCCTATCTGGGCCGTCTCTCGTGCAGGTTCAGGGACTTCATCTGCAACCCCCCAAGGTCAGAACCTGCACGGCAACGATAATTTCCCGCCGCTCCCACAGCAGCTGGCTCTGATACCCCAGTGACCCGACTTGCCTTGTCCACGTCCATGATAGCAGACGCATGCCCAGCCGTCCTGCGGCTTCAGAATACCGCCCCTTGAGTTACTGCCTGGGGTTGTTGCTGTGAGGGAGAAGAGAGGCATTGATGGCGGACACTCGCCCGCTGGGCACATATGCAGGCGACATTCGTGCTGCGAGCGCTCTTGCCTAAGCCTAATTGAGGATAGTCGGTGGTGTTGGTTCAACTCGAGAGACAGCAAACCGCTGCCCCCTCTTGCGCTGCAGAGACTTTTGATGAGATGCTCATTACGCTTCTGCAGCTCCATGCAGACACGCTGCATGACGAGAGACGATCCCGTTGGTTGAAGCGTCACATTCAACCTGGATGGCGGAAACTGCTTTTCCAAGAAATCAAGGCCATTGTGGGCTATGGTTTCTGAATTTGACACATGCTGTGGACTGAATGATTAGGGGATGCCTGGTTCTTTGTTAAGAGCCATCGCCAGCTGCAGAATGCGCCGTGACTTTGTCCTGTTGATGTTCGTCGTTGTGTGGGCAGCTCCTGGCATCGACGCACATACTGATTGGACCGTGGAGCTTGGTCCACCGGTTCGGGCTCCTCACAAGCTCTTGCTTTGGTTCGAAAATAAAGCTCAGTCGCGCTTTCCATTCGGGAAAAGCGGGGACGAAGCTTGCCTGTCACGTGACCCCAGACGTGCCACAAGCCGCCGTACAATGAGGCCGCTTCCCGCATTCGCGCTTGTCCGTTCTCTGTAACCGCGTCGCTGCTTCCTGCCATTTTCGCTTTGCGCAACTTCCATCAACGGGTAATGTATTCTACAGTGTAGCCCGGTCTCACACAAGCAGCTGCCTACCTAACGAATCAAGAAGTAGCACTCACCAATGCCTCCCGGTAAGCTTCTCGCCTTCCCAACTTCAACCCTGCTCTACTTAGCGCCGCAGTCGAGGCGTGTCTGGTTGCCACAACACAACTGATATCACGACAATCACGCCAATCCCTCCCCAACCGCGAAAATGCCGCGCCCAAAGACGTACAAACAAAAAATATCAAAGAAGCTGACCGCTCCTGCAGCAATCAGTGATGACGAGCAATCCGATGTGGGCGACCCGATCGCGATCCCCCTCAAGGAGAAACGCGCGAAGTCCCGATCAGCCGAATACCGGGATGATGTTGTCCAGACTAAGAGCGAAGAGGATGACATTCCGGAGGCCAAGGGCGACTTGAACGGGAGTAACGCCAAATCAATTGTGAATATTGAAGAAGACGAAGACGATGAAGATGCGGATGAGGCCGAGGACCTGGAGCCCGACGAGTACGTTCACCAAAGCCACTTCCCGGCCGGATTAGTCGGGTTAACATCGCTTCAGGTACATCGTAGAGAAGATTCTCGATCACCAGGTTGCCGAAGATGTAGGCCCTCATTTTACTCACCTGCGCTATTCAGTTGCCAACACGTTTCGTAGGGCACCGTCAACTTCCGCGTCAAGTGGGAAGGCTACGAGAAGAAGGCTGACCAAACTTGGGAGCCCGAAGATAGCTTGAAGTAGGTTGTGCCATCCGCTAAAGGGAGGTAGACGAGGAGGCATTGGGTCGCACACTAACACATTGACAGGGAAGGTGCATCCGAGATCTTGGAGGAATACCTGCAAAAGCTTGGTGGCCGCGAAGCGCTGTTTGAGCAGAAGTCTAAGGCCAAGACCACAAAGAAGCGCGGTCGTCCTTCGGGATCTTCAGCCACGCCACCGGCGAGCACCAAGAAATCTAAGCGCAACGGTCACCCCGCCGAGTCTACCCCTTCTGCGTCGTCAAAGGAGGCCAAGAGCAAAGCCTGGACTCTGCCAAGCGGCAGCTGGGAAGAGGAGGTCGAGAGCATCGACGCTTGCGAGGACGAGGAGTCTGGATCGCTGATCATATATCTGAACTGGCGCAATGGCCAGAAGACTAAGCACTCCAAGGACGTCGTGTACAAGAGATGCCCTCAGAAGGTAAGACACATGCTGCAAGCATAGCCCCACTTTGATTTGAGAAAGATTCTTACAGTACACTAGATGCTGCAATTCTACGAAAGACACATTCGCATCATCAAGGCGGGTCCCGAGACTACAGAGGAGGCCGAGGCGTAGTACAAAAGTCTGAGATTGGTGGATGCTTGAGGGTATTGGAATGGCGTTTAGGCTGATGATGCATTCGTTATCGTCGCGGGCTTTTTGGGACTGTTTCGCCGGCTTCTGTCCGTAGCGGTCTTGCTCTTTTTATCTCACGGTGTTCTCTGAGGGTGTTCTGATAAGGCCTCACTTGTACTTAGGCTCAGGACTTTTGCGGCTATGCCTACTATCTTTTCCCTATCTCAGAAAACTAGGCGGAACATAAGATTCAGATTTCCTATTGCTGGAACACGCGGTGGTTCCCCTCCCAGCCTTGGAGATCCAAACGGTCTGTTTATTGTATTCCCGTCATCGACATGACGGAAAGAAGCTAGGCTCCTTTAAGAGCGATCCGATAAGTAAATCAAGATGCGACCTATGTCAGTCGTAAGCCTTGTCACGAATCCATGAACATGATCCATGGCGAATGGATGTCGTCGGGTGCTGAGTTCAGGCACGACGCAGGTACCGCCCGTAGGACCGTCTCCAAAGTCCCTCTGCAATAAAAAATGTATGGAAAGTCACATACCAAAAACACGAAAGAAGAAAGACGGTGGGGGGTAACCAAGCTGAAAAGCCCACGAGGTTGGGCGAGCATGTCAAAAAGCCGGCAGGGCCCACTAAAACAGCCCGAGACCCCTGTTTTGCAGGCGGCTGGGTGTCGTCTGTGGTGTGGTAGCGCTGTCGCGGTTTTTTCTGGCGACCAGCCTCTCGCATTTCTGTTGACTTGAGCCGTAAAGCTGGTGGCGGGGCAACGCTGCCTTTTAACTTGAAGCTGCCCGCGCCGCATTCCTGGCCATTTGGTCTCCCGCTCTCCCTTCTCTCTGGTGTATTCCTTGTTGATAGCCTACTTCCGTTTTCAAGTCACCGGCCTCAAGAAGCAAACAGTCTCATCGTCTGTTCTAGTCAAACTACTCAACCTCCGCCACCACCTAATACATCGCACATATCGGTACTTGCGATCTTGTACATCGCGGAGAACCTCGGGCCTCACCGCACATCAGCCATTCAATTGGGGGATTCCAAAAAAGCGCAATTTATCCAGCGGCCATCCCATTCGCCGACACCACATTCTCCCTTCAATACTTCCTCTTGGACATCCCATCGGAAATCATTGCCGAACCACAAACCTTTCTCCTCCCGAGACCTGAACATTCTTCGGCGCACGGCGACTCCGCTCGAGCTCCGTACCCCCCACACCAGTCCCACACTGCCCGCCGCACCTCCAGATCCTTCGCGCCGGTCTCAGATTGTGACGGGAAAGCCCTCGCACTGCAACCACAACCATGGTCAAACAAAACGACGTCATCGCGATCATCGTCATCGTCCTCTTCATCGTGCTCGCCCTTGTCGCTTTTGGCATTTACAGATTGGTCCACACCGCGCGGCAGAGCATGAGCGTGACGTCCGGGTCGAGTAGCAGCAGCTCCGACGAAATTGTGGATTGATCCTGGCGTCGCCGGTCGCTTGCTGCAGGTGCCTCTGCTACCACCGCATTTGCACTGAAATTGCACGCGACATCCTACCTTAGGCACTACGCCCGGTCTACATCTACAGCGCACCGCCGCCTCGTTACGAGCAGGGGCGGCGGCTATCTATGAAACCGCTGGCAACGTGATAGAACGAAGAAAACAAGAACGATCTGGGCACGAGGAAAGATGTAATGAGGAGAGGGAAACGGGAACCCTGGAAAGGATATGAGACATGATTTTATTGGGCATAAATATTTGGGCATTTTCACAGCATATTTTTTTGTTTTCTGCGTGTTCATATTTTGGATGGAGTTATAAAGGACGCCGAGAGTAACTGCATGACAAATATCTACGAGTGTACGATGTCAACAAAGTCGAGGTCATTTTTGGAACTTGACGGGGGGGGGGGGGGGGATGGCTGAGCTTCGGCTTGGCGTATATTTACAGACGCGATGAGGGTTGATAGAGCCCGGCGCAAATAGAACCAAAGCCCCTGAGACTGGAAAGCACAATAGAAAACCCTCACCAAGCATGACACTTGACATCCTTCTCTTGCTTGTTCTTTTTGGTCGGATTCCAAGCAGCAGGATTACTGCTTCATGGTACATGTCTCTCGGCGCTGATACTCGCTGGCGAAACACCAACTCAATCAACAGTAACGGCTTTTGTGGCCGTCCATTTGGTGTATACTTCTTGTTTTAATCTATACCCTTTTGCTATACACACACACACACACACACACACACACACACATATATATATATATATATATGTCTTTTGGCAGGTGTCCTGGAGTGACCGTCATGCATCAATGATCAATCTCATTAGTTCAGCCACCACAAGGGCTCGATCTCAGGACATTGACAGCATATCCGTCCTTGTCGTTAGCCACAAATATGGTGTGACCGGGAACAGTGTCTATCTGCCTCCTGATATATGCTCATCGTTGGGAATGTAAAAAGAGGCCAGGGTATCGAGTCTGGCCGTGTGTTGGACTCTTGAACGGTCAACGAAACCAACCGCGCTGCTTGTCCCTTCTGTTAACCAGACTTCAATAAGTGAGGGTTCACAGTTCTTTGCAGCCCGGTTTCCTGATCGTTTCCAAGGAGTCAGAGCCGATTTCTAAAGGCTTTCACGGCCCATGAAGACTTGCCAGTGATTCGGTTACTGATATAAGTATCTACCATGCCGCAGAGATGGTTCCAGATTGCAGGATATCAAAAGGCCAAGATTATTTGCAATGGACGTTGCCTTAGCTAGGCCTTTCAGTGCCCAGGTCGGAGCAAAACTAAAACGCCACCCGCACACAAATGAGCGAGCAGGCTGCCTGTAATCAAGACACTTCAAGGCGACTGCGAGATCGACATCGTGGACAAGGCAACGAAACATGCCGCATCTGACGCCAAAACAGGCTGAGAAGTGAGGAAACGATCACTTCAGAAGGAGCGCTCCCGCATGACTCGGTAGCAGTCACTATGAGTGATATGCAAGTATCGAGTGCGAACGTCACATTTGATATGGCGGGACGCGCGACTAAGTACGATGATGCTGTAATGGCGGGAGAAGGTGAAGATGAGCCTGTCCGAGCGGCCGGGGACGATGTTCGGCCTCGGGAGAAGGAGAAAAGGGAGGAACAGAAGATTTGGTCCCGGATTATGAGCGGAAAACCGGTGTGGAAGGCTGGGTAGGAGTAAGAGGAGGTCTCGTGGTAATCATAGCTGATCAGCTGGACGAGAAATAAATGTCGCCCAAGCGAGTTTGCAGGCTCTGTATGGCGCATGGTGTTTGGCTTGCCTCAGAATCCAAGGGCACGTCTGCTCCTACCGTATCGCCAATTCCAAAGACTCCCCATTTCAAAAAGACATTGGGAGCCACGTGTGAGAGAACGTGCGGGGGGTTTATGAGATGGTCTGATCAAGCCATCGTACTATATAGGCCAATCGGCGCAGAATGATGTGCAAACGCAAACATTAGTAGTCACTGTCGACAAGCGTGTTTGACTATACATCGCTCTCTACACTCCAAACTCGGTGTGACTCATTGTTACCGCATCTCGTCGACTGAATCACTGGGAGAGCCAAAACCTTCGGATGATTCACTACAACCAGAGGTGCTCGCAGTGTCCCTAACCAGCTTATATATAAGAAGACACAATCCACTCTAGCGAAGCGTTCAACACAGAAAAGCAGATAAGCAACAAGCACAGCGTTACAGCAGAGCCAGTAAGAGCCAACAAGAGATTATTCCCTGGACGGACGCAAAGATACCAGCTAATCCAGTCGAGATGCCGTCTTTTAGCCGGATGCTGCGTCAAAATGGGCGCATTGTAGGCTATGTCAAGGACGACGTAGCCTTTCTCAACAACAACTATAAGCCCGACATCCCAGAGCGAGACACGAGAGCAGGAAACGTCGGCCCCGTCGACGACATTTGCGAAAACGACTTCCCAGATACTGAGTCGCCGACTGCAGAACTTCTACGCTTCTCGCACTCCCTCTCGACGACCGAGGTTTTTCAGACTGTGCTGGATGAGCTTGGAAAGAAGCTGCGGGAGCGTACGGCCGCCATCGGTGCCCTCAAGGAGGCCATAGAGACATTGGACGGTGTTGTGTGGACCATTGCGCCCTATGACTATGCCATGTTCATGGCCGGCCAGGAGGTGCCCCCCGAAGACGAAGAGTGGCACGGAATCTGTCCCAGGGCAAGGAGGCAGGCTCATGAATGGCTCTACCAGAGAGGACGGGTCACAAGCCGCATCACCTGCTTCGAAAGAGAGGTTGAAGAGCTTCAGCGGAATGTCACGGCCGTTTCCGCCGCGATGAGACAGGCAGATGATATCGAAGACATCTATCGTCGAGCTTCTGTGGGGCCAGCCGAGCTTCCTCTCTGGAAGATCCCGCTGATTGAGAAGGCCCACGAAATTCGGCAGAGACAGTTGGATTACGAGCGTTCGCGTGAGGGAAGGGGGGAGCAGGTTTACATCACTGGAGAGTGACTCAAGATGGGCATGACGTGCTGAGACAACCGTGATAGATCAGTGAACCATAAGATCTGCGGCAGTCAGGGCCAAGGGGAAGGAGAAGTGAAACTTGCAGGAATTTCAAAAATGATTAGCCGGCTTTGAAAAGCTGACTGCTGGAGTGAGATGGCGGTTTAACAGAATTGAGTAGAGAGCCGACCCAAAGACAGTGAAATGCACCTCTCCCAGAGTTTCTAAATGATGGTCACCAGCCTATGAGGAGAGCAAAGTGATGGAAAATTTATGCTACGCCATCGTAAAGCACATCCACTCCGGAGGAGTCGACCATTGCCAACAGGCGGGCAGAGAGAAAGTGACAGCCTCTCAACACTATCGATTTCGGTGCCCTTGCTTGTGTAAGTCGTCGAACATGCCATTGAAACATGACATCGGCGTTGAGGTATTAGAATACACCAAAGGTCAAGAACGAAATATTGCTCGTATGTTTTCAAAATTGATAGAACCCTCTTGCGATTCATTATGAATGCTCTGGCGAATTGGAGTGTTGTTATTGTATTTAACACCAGCACGTTCCTGTTAGAGGATAAAATGCGGCTGGGGTAAGCCAGATATTGCCAGCCGGCCGTTCCAGGATCTTGACTGGTTATTGGTCTATAATGAGGGCTCAATGGTCCCTTTCCTTCCTGTTTAAATTCCTTTCTTCCAAAAGCTTTCTGCCTATTTGGTCTAAGACGAATTGGAGTGGGTTGAGAACCTAGGCAGGTACCTACCTGGCTAGCCCACTGTGGCAGTGGTACGTACCTGATCACTCCACCGACGCGCTGCGGCACGTCAACCGCGTCAGCCAATTTGTCACCACCAAATTTCTAATCTTCAACTACAGACCTTCGAGATCCTGTCAGCGCATTGTAGCGTATTATCGACACAGGAACCCGCGATACGAATCAGAGGAAACTGCCCTATATCACGTGAAGATCTGGCCCCCCTTGGTACACAGGCACCTGCATTCTACGATGCCCGTCCTTGAACGCCGCCGACCAGGCCAGCGGCGCCCCGAAAGAAGAGTAATCGACGACGATGACGAGGCTCCTAGAAGCGACCTCCCTGAATACGAACCCCTCGCTTGCCCTTTAACCGCGGAGGCTAAGCGCGCCATCGCTGAACTCTCCAACAGCCGTGATGTTCACCGTTACCAGAACCACGTAAAAGCCTCCATCGGCCATCTTAGCTCCGCCGTTGCTGGCATCAACGATAGCGTCCGAAACTGTCACGAGAAACTCCAGCGCTATAATGAGAAGCGCGCCGAGTCCAACGATCTTGATAGCCAGGAGAAGTCACAGCGCGAGCTCGAACTTGAGGCCCACATGGCGACTCTCGACGACGAGGTCTCTCGCCTCACGGCCGAGGCCGAGGCCGCCCTTCGTAACCTCATCGACAGGCAGGTCGAGCTCGATGATGAAAAGGCTGCTCTCTCGGAGACGGTGTCGTACTTCCAGGCTATCCCCGAGCAAGCGCCGCGCCAGCGCAGAAGGGCCCGTGCGGAAGCCAATGTCGACAATTCGAATATGGATGAAGAGGGGGACACGGTGAACGACCTGCCTCCGCCGCCGGATCACTCCGTCATCGACCTTCTCCGCCAGTACCGTACCGAAAAGGCCCATGCTTACCGACGCCAACCCGCATATCAGCGGTACGCCTTGAACAACGACTACGCCGCTTTCAAGAAGCTCTGGCACGACGCTGTACACGGCGACACCGAGGTGCCCCTGCCTAATGCCAAGCGGTGGTTTGACAATGCCGGGAACCCCGTCATGTCTGCTACGTACCGCCAGCCCGGAAACGTTAAGGGCGAACCCGGAGCTCGAGGGGCGGACGATAGTGATGAGGATCTTGTTATTGCGGGTGAGATTAGGGATTACAGGTGCCCTCTTTCCATGCAGTTATTTGAAAACCCAGTCAGCAACAATGTATGCAGCCACACGTACGAGAAGCAGTGGATCGTCGACATGTTGCGGAAAGCGCCGATGAAGCGTGCCCAGTGCCCCGTTGCGGGCTGCTCCATGGTACGTACTTGTTACTCAACCCCGGGAGCGCTCCTCCGTCTGACGATAACCACAGGTGCTGGGCCTCGATGATCTATACGACGATCAAGTGATCCTGCGCAAGATGAAGCGCGCGCTGGAAGAACAGCGTCGCCGCGAAGAGGAAGAGGCGGATGACAGTGGCTCCGATAACGAAAACGAGGACGAGCCCCGTCAAGTCAAGCGTGAGGCTCGCGGTAAGAGTCAAAAGCGCAAGGTTGAACAGATTGACGACGACGACGAATGAGAGACTTTTGCGGTTAAAACGGCGTTTCAGGGACGGATATGAAAGTAATGATACCCAAGAGTCAAAACGTGTACGAGCTTCTAGCCGCACAAGTGGTCTTGAAATTGAAAGGCTGCGCCTGTGATTATGTACGTAATTTCGTTTCCATGACTCCTCGCAATGCAACCCACGCGCCGATTCCCCACGGATTATGCAATGCTTACGTTCCGACACTCTCTGCGCGACGTGAGTCTCACTCTGATGCATCGCACGCCCTCGCCAGCGCAACGGCAGCCCCTAGTAACGAGCTCTCCTTCGCCGGCACGAGGTCGATACTCCTGTCTTTCCGATTGACCAGAGCGTCCACGTAGTCCTGGCACATGGCCAGGTACCCCGGATAGCACTCAATGACGCTACCGTTATACGCAACCACGGTTCGGACCAGACTCGACTCCTGCCCTAGTCTTTCAGAGGCCTCTTCTTCCTCGGGCTTCTCTTCGCTCAGCGCCTCGAGGCGCAAGGACCAGACTGCGTGCAGGCACGCGGCGATGATGGCGGCCGACCTTCTCGAGACGAAGGATGCCAGGCTGCGCAGTGCTGACATATCGGACGAGGTTGGTGTGTGAGAGGAGGGATGGAGCGAGGAGAATAGGTCTATGGAGGATGTAAACACCGGTGACGCATCTCTGTGGCATGTTTAGCGCCTTCACGCGGATGACGGTCGAGAGGAGGGGGAATATTACCCTTCAACGGCAGATACTGTTTCCGATTTGAGAGAGTACGGCTCGTCAAGTGACTTGGGCACGACGCCCCCGAACAGCCCCGTCGTCTGGATCGCCTCGATCAAGGCAAACCTCACCATCTCTCCGAGATAGTAACCGCTTACCATCTGCTCCAGAGGCTGGAAGTCCGGCCTCGGGTGCCCCTGCTTCAGCAACCTGTCCCAGCGCGTCACGCTCAGCACATCCTGTCCGAACATGCCGAGCTCCGTGTTGACGATGACGTCGCGCGCCTCGTCCCACCACTCCCGCGGGCGGTCGCCGAACTTGGGCTTCCCAATGAGAGACACGGGAAAGTACGCCGCGATGTTGACGCCGGTGCCGAGGATGAGGCCGAATCGCGTGGCTGGGTGGATGTACGCCTGCGAGAGCAGCGTGGCACCGCCGTCGTTGAGGACGACACGCAGCTGCACGTTCATGCCCCTCGCCGTGCAGGCGGACTCGATGACCTCGCCGAGGTCTTTGCCCATGAGACCTTCGGCGGCCAGAAAGCCCTTCCCCATACCGTGAATACGGCCGCCTTCCAATGATGTTTGTCTTGAAAGGGAAGTTAGCTCACGGCGAGTGTGTAAGCGAGGCGACCAGTGACTTACTCGATGGGAAAGCTCCAAGCCAGCGCTATGGGCATGGGCTGTGAGGGGTCCTGTCCGTTTTGTGAGACCATCTCCCATATCCTCTCGGCCATCCAGTCGAAGAAAGCCATGCCCTCCAGATTCCTGATGTCGCTATCGATCTTGAACGAACCCATCCGGACGATCTCGCTCTCGCTGCCCTTGGCGTTCCGGCCCCGCAGTTCCACAGATGCGACACGGAGTGTCGATCCTCCAACGTCCACCGCCAGATACTGACCAACTTCATACCCGCCGGGGAGCTGGTGGTTGTACGAGGGCAGCATGCAGGCCATGCTCGTCTGCAGCTTGTCCCTGAACTGAGCCTTCAAGGCGTTGGAAAGGTCGAGTAGGCCATTGTCAAGCAGAGGGCCCAGGAGCAGTTCTTCGGCCTCCTTCAAGAACTCCTCGACGTCACGAGATGATGATGATGATGATGATGATGATATCGTCGTCGCGGACTTGGGGCACTCGACGGCTGGCCTCGCCTGTTTCCCGGAGCCGGAATGAGGTGTGATCCAAAAGGCCAGGAGGGCCTGTATCAGAGACTTGCCCCGGAGCAGCTGTTTGACGATAGCTGCCAAGAAAGCTTTCGGAAACGCGGTCATGGCAGGAGGATACTGCTGCATAGTACAAGGGAAGGTTTCGAGCGAGTTAGCTGCGAACAATGCTGGACCATCTAGGTGACGAGATATTGAACGGTAGATAAGCGGGACAGGTCACAAGCCATATCACCCGGAGACAAGCCCGGCGAGTGGATGATTGAGATGTGCAAGAAGAAAGAGGAAGAGGAGGGTCGCAAAGGTGCCGTGCACAACGTTTAAACGGCAGCCTCCTCGGCGGACTGGTAGCAGACCGAAAGGCAGGCCCGAGTATGAGTGGATTGGTTGGTGTGCACGGAGCAAGAATGGAACCTGCCGGGTGGTTGTTCGACTACCCGGGGTTGGTGTATGTTGGAGACGTCGTATCCAACGGGGCCGGCAGTGGGATGGGTAACCAACGGAAGGAAGGAAAAGGCGATGGCGACAATGGCCAACAGCCAATGAGTTACAGAGTAGAACAACTCCAGTATCCAAGAAGAGAAGGAGCAGGAGGAGGAGAGGAAGAGGAGGTGCGGCGCCAGATGGAGGCGAAACCACGTGCCGCCTGGACAAGGTGAGAACGGGAATGGTTGAAGGAGCTTCAGTCTTCAACGTCACACAGACGATGGGGCGACACACCGTATTCCTGCTACCAAGTTCAGCTAGCCTGGTTCATTCAAGGCCCGATTTTCCAACCCACTTCAATTGGGGGTCGAATGTTCGTGTTGATGCATGGACGGACCAAACGGAGAAAGGGGTTGGACGATGGATGGTGACGGTATGGTATGGAGATGCTTACTGAGGATGAGCAATATTGAGCATCCCAGTAGATCGCGACGGGTAACCGAGCGCGTGTAACAAGCAACCGATGCAGTAGTGGATGGGCGAGAGGCTTCTCGCCGCAATACGACTAACGGAGAGGTTTGGGACGGAAATTACTCAGTAGGGAGGGAGGTATGTAGTGTGCCGGACCAACGGGACGCACTTTGTTCGACGCCTTTCAAGCAGCCAGTCAAGCGAAACCACCATTCCCGCCCTCAAGGTACAGATACTCTTAATTTGGGGGACTGTTTGAACCCGCCCGTTGGGTTTTGTTTGGCTGCGAGTCGGGCTTCTGAGCACACGATAGGCAGTGATTGATTGTTGCAGTTCAACTTGTTCGAGGTGAGATGAGATGATGGATGGGGCAAGGAAGTCGCCCCTCCAGTTGTAACGTTGCCTTTGATAGACCAAAAACATCCCTCCACATGCCTATGCAGTAAAAAAAAATAAAAATAAAAAATAGAGTGTGTGAGTGGTTGCTGCTGCCTTTGACCACACTACCGAGACCACGCAGGAACACCCCGGTCGGTCCCGGTGCTGCTTTCGAAGGGTTCAGCTCCCCTCCCCCGCTCTCTCTGGAACATGCAACAACCAACAGCGGAGTCTCTCAAGGAAGCAGTCCGTCCTGCCGCAACGACACAACGTGAGACGTGCCCGGGTGCTAGGACCATGGGTTTCCCAAAACGACGAAGCCTCTCCCATCTCGTTGATTCTTTCTAGCTAGTCCATCCCAGAACCTCTTCTCAGCGTCTTCCATTACCGACGTTCGAATGACATGGCGATATAGGTCACCCTTGTGCAACGAGCACGAGCCGTTCGACGGCACGTACCTTACGACACCTCCTTCTCCAGAGCATCCAGCCAGGCGAGAAGCGGGAACCATGCCCGTTACGTTAGATCGCTTCCATGTATCAGCGGTATGTGACAACGCACTGAACTCCGCACGCCATGCAGTGGTAACAACAGCCGCCGGATCGCAAAACCAGGGACCCGGCTTCACGTCATGGACGGACCTTTAGCAGCCCCCACCCACTGCCGCCATTCATACAGGTACATACAGTACTGCGGTAGTTTACCTATCGATGATAAACGACTGCCCTCGCCACTCATGCCATAGCGCCACGAACTTTGCTGATATCGGTGCCTCTCCACACAGTACAGTAACCGTGACCTCTCGTGGCTTATCTTCCCGCCCGCCTGACTGTTTCAACACCACCACTGCATGGGACTGACACGCCGACCCTTGCCCGGGGACTTCGGGCCATGGCGAGTCTAAATCGTGGATGACGATGACCATCGAGCCGAACGGGGCCGAGCAAGTGCTGCTCTTTACCCAACTCTATCGTCCGCAAATGAGTTAATACCCCCCTTATCAATCGACCACTCCGCAGGCCACATGAGTCGGAGCCTCGCTATCCAATCCTGGGAACCAGGTGACTCGGCCGACACCTGCGACTGGCAACGTTGATGATAATTAATGTCCCTCCCCAGTAGCTGGTGGGATGCCCGCTCTGGTGGTGGGACTGCTTTTTCACGCTTCTCAGACACCACCGATAACGGTGACGTTCCATCCCCCTCCCCCTCCACCTCCGTGGGGTGGTTTGATGAAATCTTCAACAGACTTTGGGGCTGGTTCCCGCACGTCTGTGATGTCAGGGCGTCTGCGGCGAAGGGTGCGGCGAACGCAAACACCCCCCATGAGGGAAGGGGAAACCCCAGAACCTTGTGGCTGCCGTCCTTCGATATTGTCGTCCCTCATAAGCAGGGCCCATTCGGCTTTGGCCCCCTCTCGCATCTTGCTCCTTCACAAAGTAGAACCAAACCTAGCAACCCCAAAACCACCAACGTTACTTGCGGCTTACATCACTATCTCCTCTTGCATCTTTACAACCCATAATAGACTATACTCGTGGAAACATCCCACAATGAGGCTGATTATCCGCGATGATGCCGACGCCGCCAGCGCGTACGTAGCAAGCTACATCGTTGACCGCATCAAGCACTTCAACCCTACCCCAGCTCACCCATTCGTGCTCGGTCTGCCGACTGGAAGCAGTCCCCTGGGTGTGTATAAGATTCTCGTTCAGAAGTACAAGGCTGGAGAGGTAGGGTCCTGTACCTGTAAATTGGCTACTTAAGGCTTGTAGCTTACAACTATAGATCTCATTTGAAAATGTCATCACCTTCAACATGGTAAGTGATCTCATGAAAAAACTAACCTCATATCGTATCTCATCTCGGCATTTGCTGACGATGAATAGGACGAGTATGTCGGCATCCCCCGGGACCACCCAGAAAGCTACCACTCCTTCATGTGGAAGCACCTCTTCTCTCACGTAAACATCCACCCCAACAACGTCAACATCCTCAATGGCAACGCTCCCAACCTGGAGGCTGAGTGCGTCGCCTACGAGGCCAAGATCAAAGCCGCCGGGGGTATCGACCTCTTCCTCGCCGGCATCGGCGAGGATGGCCACATCGCCTTCAACGAGCCCGGCTCTAGTCTCGCCTCGCGGACGCGCGTAAAGACCCTCGCCTACGACACCATCCTCGCCAACTCGCGCTTCTTCGACAACGACGTCAACAAGGTGCCCAAGCTTGCCCTGACCGTCGGTGTGCAGACCGTCCTCGAGGCGAGGGAGGTGGTTGCCATCATCTTGGGCGCTAAGAAGGCGCTCGCCCTGCAGAAGTGCATCGAACAAGGCGTGAACCACATGTGGACGCTCTCTAGCCTACAACTGCACCCTCACCCCATGATTGTGGTGGACGAGGACGCGACCCTGGAGCTGCAGGTCAAGACAGTCAAGGTAAGGCTTCTCTCCCCCTACGGGTTCAAAACTAGAAAGATTTACTGATCGATAAACGCAGTACTTCAAAAGCATCGAAAAGGTTGCCAGGGAACAAGGCTTCGAGCAGATTCTCCCCTCCAGGATCCGCACCGGTCCCGGTCCCGTGCCGGTTACAGTCGTCGACGAGGTCGAAACCCCTACCATCCTACACCCGCAACCCACTACCTCGCGTCTGCTGCGCGCCTCACCAGCGACAGAATACCCCGTCCGCTCTACGTCGCCCGACATTGAGCTCGTCTTTGAGAGCATGGCGTCCCGCACCAAGTCGCCGACCGAGCAGCAGCTTCGTGCCGTCACGCCGGACCTCATCACCGACAGGATGGCCACGCGGATCCCTGAGCCCGCGCTGGCGGGCCGCCTGACGCCAACACCCGAGCAGCAACAGCAGCTGTCCAGATCGGTTACTCCGGACCTGGTCCCCGACCGCATGGCTTCGAGGATCCCGGAGCCGGCGCTTGCGCGGCGGTTGACACCAAATCCGGAGCAGCAGATGATGTCAAGACTGAACACCGTTGGGGCTTGACCGAGCGCATAGATATGGAATTCGGGCGTTGGTTTCTTCTTCCTCCCTTTTTGGACTTTTCTTCTTCTTTTCTTGTGAGCATACAGCGTCACTGCATTCTCTCGTTACTTGTTAAAAGCAAAGTGGTGTGTCATTTGAGAAATTTGTATTATGGTGGGATAGCTGGAAAGAGGGCGCAACCAGACAGTAGCATGGTAGATTGCGGCCGAAATAAAGGGGGTTGCGTGAGATTCGTGCTCGACGAGAACCGGGTGGGCATTGAAATTGAAGGGCTTGCGCGTCCGCTCAGGACACCGACTTCTGACGATCTAGAGCAGGGCTCTCTCCATGATTACTACCCAAAAAGATGAAAGAGAAAAAAGTAATAGCAAAAAAAAAAACCCCCCCACCTGAGACCATGTAGTTGTGAAAGATGTTAAGAGCCCGCATCAGGATTATAAGCGCTGTGTGATTTGATATGGTTGATCCTACGCAACTAATCTTACGCCTGTCCAACTTACCATGCGTATCTGTCACTCAATAGGCGTAGGAGCAAGAGAAGTGCAAGTGTAAAGTTCCAGGAGGCGGGAGCCGAGCGGGCTTTTATCCGGTATTCTTCAATTCGCTTTCGAGTAACTACATCACCTAGACTCGGGTATAACCACTTTGCCTGTGCCCTCAAATTCCTCCCTGCTACTCCGGCTGTCAGATCCGATACCAAGCAGGTTGAACCATTACCATATAATACAACACGCGAAGAAAGTCAAACACATGTATGATTTCGTAAATTCGTTCAGACGATCCCCGGAGTCCCGACTGTAATACAGTTTCATGAGATGAGCGTGCCGCCGCTGAGTCTAGATGCAATTGAAATGCCAAGCTGATATGACATTCAAGATTCGGCGGTGAAGTAGCGCTTCGCCTTGCTCCGCAGCTGCTGCGCCTTGATCTCCGGCGGCACAATGGTGTGATGGACGACATGAGGGCGGTAAATTGCTTCCACGGGCGGCATCCTGTCATGATCTCGTTAACAGTAGAACGCAGGAAAGGGGTATAAGAGACCTTACCAGTCATCCACGCTGAGAGGAAAGTATTCGTAGAGCAGGTCTTCCTCCTCCCTGGGGCTCTGGCTGGGGTTCTGCCCCGTGGGCGCCGTGGACTTTGTGAATTGCGGGCTCTGAACGTCCGAGTTGGACCTATTGGGACTCCTCTCGTCTTCCGAAAGAGACAGGTTGATGGGGCCCGGTATTCCGGCCCGCGCCGCCGAGGCCGATGTAGATGTTCTGGCTAGCAGCCTCGATGGTTCTGACGACCAGGCTGGCACTGGAGGACGGTTGATCCCCGGTGACACGGCCATTTTCTTCGCCGGAGGCGGACCTCCGCTCGGTTCCCGGTACTTCGGCGGCGGTGCCCAGTCCGCTTGTTGCTGGACGTTACCCAGGGCCTGATACTTCGGCATGGGCGTCGGGGCCCCGTTGTTGCTGTTTTCCTTGACGGGCGTTGCGCAAGCTTCGCTGTTGCTTCTCCCTCCCGGCTTCTTCTCTCCACCGGTCAAGGGTATGTCCTTCCGGCTGTCGAAATTTCGTGGGCTGCGACCTCTCACGATAACGGGCCCAGAGTGGACCTCGGCAATCTTGACGTACTCGCCGTTTTGTTGCTTGCCAAGGATACTGATTTGTACCAGGTAGTGTTGCTGCAGGCCTTTTCTCCTTCCATTGTTCGCCGTAGCGTGCTTGAACTGCAGCCTCTTCCATGACAGTGAGAGAGACACTCTGTTCGCATCGACTTCTTGCCCATTTGCCAGATCCAAAACAATGTTGGGCGGTACGCCAGTGGACTTGGGTTCCTCTGCGCCTATCGGGTGCGCGCTCTTCCAAGGTATCGAGATGATCTCGGTCGCCTTGCCCTCGATGGACTCGATCGCGGTTATCGAAGCCGCCAGCTCGAATATGGGTATTTGCCGGCCTTGTTCGTCCACAATGTGCGTGATGTGTCGAGGAAGTGTTACCTGTCCAGAGCACTGCCACAGGTTCCTCCGATAGCAGGTCAGCTCGAGAGGTCTACCGCTATTCTCGGCACCAAAGACGTCCTCGGCCACGAAGAACATGCCGTACAATTCGGCCGACATGCTGGGTTCCACATGCTGGCCCGTCCCGTCCACAACCGTGGCTTTTACTGACGGCGCCGAAAATCCCAGAAGCTTGTTGTCCAGCTCCTGCGTGGGTGAATCCTGGTTGAACTCCTCAAGCGCGGGCTGGACCTCGTACTGGCGATTCGAGTATGCGAATGGATCTTCGAAGCCCGTTGTGGAGAAGTCTTGGAAGTCGTAGGTCGGCGTGAACGGTATGGTAGGGAAGGCTGTATTTACAGTTTCCCTGGGATAGCGAGAAGGGTTAAGTTAGCAAAAGTGACTTTCATCCGATGATTGCGACAAGAGAAAGAGTCTGTCCCCAAGTCACGTTGCTGCAGCTTCGTCTATTGCTGGGCGATACTTACAGCAGAGAGTCATCGAACATCGAAGCGTCTATACCGTCCGCCACGGCGCTGCTAAGAGCCATGCCATCGCCGGGCGTCACGCTGGTCGACATTGGGTGGAACGCAGCCATGGCATGGTAGGGCTCCTGTCGCAAGCGCCGGCCGACGACGATGCGCAAGCTACGCCCTTGTACTGTCGCAAGCTGAGGAGCGGCTGCCGGCGGCCCAAATACGTATCTGAATGACTTCTGCGTGTATCGGCTGGGAGGACGGCCGCAACCACTCAATGGTCGGTTAAAGGTAAAAAAAGGAAGTCGAATCGAGAAAGTGCAGCTGGCCGGCCGTAACAAATGTCTTGTCCGAGCGAGGATTGGATGGAAATGCAAAAGCGGAGGTATCTCTTTGGAGAGAAGCGAGAGTGGAGAGTCAGTATGGACGGCTGGCACGCTGCGTCCACCAACCCTATCAGGAAGCTGAATGGCACTTAGCTTACCATTGGACGGTTGGTGTCATCGACGGCTACAAGTCACCGCACTGTGGAGGCAGTTTGGGGGGGCTGGCCGAGTGCGAGGCATCCCGGCGGGCTAGGGATAAGGAGCACTGTTGTTGGATGGCACCGATATGCGGGGGTTCAGGGATGAGCCCGCAGGGCTAGTTGTGGGCCAAGGACCCTAGAAACACAGTCTCCCTTGGTTATGTCACTGTATAGCTGCAACTCTCACTTATTAGAAATCCTCCCATGTGCCAAAAGCCGAATGTCAACGTCTTTAATCTAATTCGACGTCGTACAACCACGCTCTTGCGCGGATCAAGCTTGGGAAAAAGCAAGCGGAAATCTAGAGACCGCGACCTCTTTGTCGCTTTCGCCCTCTAATCTTATAACCCGCAGCTTGTACTTGAAACATTATCCGCTCATCTATTCATGACATAGGTAGGTAGGCAGTTCGGATGGCAGCTATAGGCGTGTATACTCTGTGGTAGGCCCTGACCCTGCTCTCGAGTCCTGCTCCCTCAGCTACCTACCTACGATAGCTCGGGTCTCTCGACTCGTACGGTTGGTCCTTTTATAGAGTGATTGGCGATTGGCTCTCCTCCCGGGTCGACACCAGCGATCCAGCTTTCCAAACCTCATCAACAACCAACTGAGTAGCGCCGTCTTTTACTTCCTCAGACAAGACCACCAAATCGGCATCAGCCCCGTCTTCCAGGGAGCCCTTGATTCCCTGGAGGCCGAGCATTGCTGCAGGCGTCGCAGTCACAGCTTTCAGGGCCTTGGGGATGCCTGTGCCAGACCAGAGAAGAAAGTTGTTCACACATTCCATCAGAGTGACGGCGCTATCGTCTGTTAGTCCAGGTCTGTCCGTCTTGGAGTCGGCGTCAACTTGCCTTCCAGCGATGGTGTTGGTTCCCTCCAGCAACAGCGTGGAGCCGACCTTGATGATGTTGTTCACATCCTGACCATTAGTCCACTGGTATGAGCCGTCTGTGAGGCCCATCATGTGCATCGCGTCCGTCACCAAGATGAAGCCATCAGGGTGCGCGCTGAAGGCGATCTTGATTGTTGTCGGATGAAGATGTATGCCGTCGGAAATGATACCAAAGTATGGCCTATTCAGGCTCTCGGCAGTACCCAAAACACCAAAGACGCCGGGGTTACGGTGGTGAAGAGGCCGCATGGCGTTGAAGAGGTGAGTAATCATTGTGGCTCCCGCGGCAACTGCGGCTGAAGCTTCCTCGTACGTTGCCTCGGAGTGGCCAATGGAGTAGATGATGCCTCTTTTCCGCAGCTCGGGAATGATCTCGGTCATGTTGCCCCTTTCTGGCGCCGCCGTAATCATCTTGATTGGGATTGTGGCTCCATTTGCGGTAGGCTCAATATTCTCGGCGCCGTAGCATTCTTTCAGATCATCGAATGTTTCCGCTTCTTGCAAGACGTCGACGTTGTGGACACCGTTTTTGGAAGGGTTGAGGAATGGCCCCTCGACGTGGGCCCCCAAGGATTCGGCACCATCGCGGGCGGCTTGTGAGCCTCCCGACGGGCCAAGATACGGAAGTGCCTGTGAAATGTTGGTATTCCTCAAGGTAGTGACAGTGTCAGGCGAGCTCGCTCACCTTCTGGTAAAGCTCGGGTCTTTGGCTGGTGAGCGTGGGGACGTAGGACGTGACGCCCGTGGCCACGAGCTTCTTGTTGAGCTCGCGGACCTTCTTGCCATATTGCGTCATGTCCTCGAGCAGGGTCGAAAAGTTGAAGCCAAAAGCACCATTGAGTTGGCAGTCGATCAAGCCGGGGGACACGATGCGACCGCCCAAATTGATGGTTTCATCTGGGAGGATGAGGTCGTCGAAAAACGCTGCTTGGCTGTGGATGATCTTGCCTGTGACGGAGCTGACCCAAATGTCTTCCTGCACCAAGGCGTCGCCTTTGACAAGGCGGCAGTTTGTGAACTTTGTGATGCCATTCTTTGGCGTCTTGGAAGTGGCGATGGGCATCTTGTCAAACCGGGTGATGAGTGCTGGCTGGCTTCTGAGCGGATACGGGTCGAGCGTTGCGTTGGTCTTCAATAACGACGCCATGG
Source organism: Colletotrichum somersetense (assembly GCA_030867255.1). NCBI lineage: Eukaryota > Fungi > Ascomycota > Sordariomycetes > Glomerellales > Glomerellaceae > Colletotrichum > Colletotrichum somersetense. Next base: position 94,561 of record MU843524.1, on the reverse strand, counting down.
ACAGGGACGAAACAGAATGACAAGAGGGACTGAGTTGAGTATTATTCACCGGAGGAGCTGCGACCGCGACAGCTGTGACCGGGGCGTCGAAAGCTAATGGTGCCGGCATGGCCCGGCTTGCATGGTCTCCCATATCACCGGCATATCGTCATTGCCCCTCACAGTCGCAGCAGGACGGCCACCACACATGGTGGTATGGGATGAGATAGGACGGAGACCTGTGGGTGTGTGTTTGGCAATGTCATCAAACGTGTCTTTGGGAGAGTGGGGGGATAGCCAGGGCCGATGGCACCGGTGCCGGTTGCAGTGCCATGTTGCCTCATTACCTAAATTACATGCTGTGTCCCCGTTCGAGTCACAGAAACTACTTGAGCCTCGGCCGGTCCACATGGGAGAAGGCGTTGGTTTCTAAATCTTTGTTTCAGTCCCACGTACCCAAGCACCCGGCGCAACGCATCAACCATCCATTGCTTCCAGATACCAGATTCGGTGACAGAGAACAAGAGAGCCCCACATTGGAAGCTCCCAAGGACGAGCGTCAAATGTGGGCGTGAGAAAGAGGCACGCCCATTTGCCATTCGGCTGTGCAGGAGGATCAGAAAGAAGGTTCGACGTGGTGAGAGGCTCCATGTAACGTTCCGTTGTCGAGGCCGAGGATCAGATACGCTAACATCAGAAATGGAGCGGCCCTCTACAGTACGTACCTACCTGTTGGCACACACCCGCCCCACACGCCAAAGTGCCCTCCGGCACACCTAGGTACCTGTAGAGAGATAACGGCGCCCATCAGCCAATAGAACGCACCCGGCTCCCGCTGTCAGCACAGCCAATGACGGTTAACCGTGGCTGGTGCAGCAGCCAACCAGCGCACCAGCCGCCGCACATGGCGGCCCAGTCACAGACGTGCCTTCATGTCCCGCGCGACGGCCCCGAGTCAAACCCGTCCATCAACCGGAATTCAACGTCCACATCCACGTCCACATCCGAGAAGTGTCATCGTTACCTCTCCCCTCCGAAGACACGCTACCTCGACAGGTACTATGCGCGTCAAAACGTGACGACTCGCAGACCACTAGCCATGGCCCAGCTCAACATGGAGCTCGACCCACTATGGCAGGATCTCGATTGGTACGTTGGTTCTCACGCTCGACCCGCCCTCCTCCATCCCAACTTGCATCGTCCATCTTCCCTTGCTTGTACTATGGTAGCAGCTCTCATTATGGCATCGCACCCGGGGGTGGATGGTGCAAGTCATTCAACCGCATTCCGATTCGCCAGCTGACATGCCGTGTTGTTACGCCGTACAGGGCCATTGGACAGATGCTCATTATGGGCTGGGACGGCACCGAAGTGACGCCCCAGATCCGCTCCCTCATCGAGGACCACCATCTCGGCACCATCATCCTGACTGCCAAGAACCTTAAATGTTGGTAAACTTTGTTGTCTCGTGCCACGTTGTTGGAATGGCAGGTTGCAGATGCGTGCTGATCCCACATAGCTGCTCAAGAAACGGCCAAGTTGGTCAAAGAGCTCCAGACCATCGCCCATAAGGCTGGGCATCCCAGGCCGCTACTGATCGCTCTGGATCAAGAGAACGGGGGTGTCAACAGTCTATTCGACGAAGACTACGTGTGCCAATTCCCTAGTGCCATGGGCGTGGCCGCCACGGGGCGCGTCGAGCTGGCCTACGAAGTATCAAAGGCTACTGCGACCGAGGTCGGGGCGTGCGGCATCAACTTTATGCTCGGTCCCGTCCTCGACGTCCTATCCAACGCCAGGTACCAGCCCGTTGGAGTCCGCGCCACCGGAGATGACCCGCAGGAGGTCTCTCAGTACGGCATCGCCGCCATCAATGGCATTCGCGATGCCGGTCTTGCCTGCTGCGGGAAGCATTTCCCGTCGTATGGAAACCTCGACTTCCTGGGATCCAGTCTAGACGTTCCAATCATCACACAGACGCTGGAAGAGTTGAGCCTGAGTGCGTTGGTACCCTTCCGCAATGCCATTGCCACGGGCAAGCTTGACGCCATGTTCGTGGGAGGATGTGGCATTTCCAACCCTTCTATGAATGTGTCTCATGCCTGTCTATCCAACCAAGTCGTGGACGACCTCCTCCGTGAAGAGCTAGGGTTTGACGGCGTTGCCATCTCAGAGTGTCTTGAAATGGAGTCACTTACCCATGACCTTGGGGTCCAGAACGGCGTGGTCATGGCCGTGGAAGCTGGATGTGACCTGGTTTTGTTGTGCCGAGCCTACGATGTACAGCTGGACGCCATCAAAGGTCTCAAGCTGGGGGTCGAAAATGGCATCTTCACCAAAGAACGGATCTACACCTCATTAAAGCGCGTACTACGGCTGAAGGACACCTGCACGTCTTGGCAGACAGCCCTCCACCCACCTGGGATCTCTCTACTCTCTAAGCTACACCCATCACACATGGCGCTGTCCAGAAAGGCATATGACGATTCGATTACGGTGATCAGGGACAAGGAGAAGCTCTTGCCATTGTCGGAATCGATGCATCAGGAGGAAGAGCTGTTGCTTCTTACACCGCTAGTAAAACCACTGCCAGCCTCGAGCTTGACAAAGAGTATCCTTCAGGCCAAGGATGCACAAGGACTAGCTTCAACGCCTCACGATAAATGGCTTCACCGAGAGAAGGGGGCCATCATGAGTGGAGAGGGTGTGTTCAGGGAGTTTGGACGCTCCCTAGCACGATCTCGTCACGGGAAGCTCCTTCATACGAGTTACACAGCCAACGGAGTCAGGCCAGGTATGTTGTCTTCTGTTCCAAACTCTGAGTGCCCAGCTGACTGAGACATCTTAGTCCACGAGAACCTCATCCACAGAGCGTCCTGCATCATCATCGTCACTGCAGATGCCAACAGGAACCTGTACCAAGCTGGCTTCACGAAACACGTAGAGATGATGTGCTCAATGCTGCGAACGCGCGGCCAAAAGAAGTCTGTGATTGTTGTAGCCGTGAGCTCGCCGTACGACTTCGCCATGGACAAGTCGATCGGCACCTACATCTGCACCTTCGACTTTACCGAGACTGCAATGCATGCCCTGGTACGAGCTCTATGTGGATACATCGTGCCAAAAGGAACCCTGCCAGGGACGCTGCGGAAGAGCAAGAAAGTGCTCAAATCACGCCAGCACTGGATCGTAGAAGAGTACGATCGCCACCGCGATAGCCATGGGCTCGAGGAGCTCACCAAAGCTGTTGCCCGGGCCAACATAGCTGACTTGGGTCACTTGGAGTCGATGCCCGCCGCAAGCTTTGAACTGTCGAATCAAAACATCGGAGAAGCACACTTTGTTGTCAGAAACAGCAGTACCCATGCCTTGTACGGTTTTGCCGCTACCTACTTCGTAGACGGAACAGCCATTCTGGGAGCCATTTTTGTGGATCCTTCCAAACGCAACGTGTCGGTCGGACGGTCTCTCCACCGACGGGCGTTGCGCTATCTCGTCGGCCAGCGAGGCGTCAAGAAGATACAGCTCGGAACCTCGTTTCCAGGCGTGCTGTTGGGCATCCCCATCGATGAGGGCGGGGTCAAGAGCTGGTTTGCCAACAACGGCTGGGACGTCCAATTCCCCAAACGGCTAACCAACTTGATAATAAACGACCTGAGCAGCTGGAGCATACCCGAGGGCTTGCTGCAGAGTATTCAGCGAGCGAACCTAAGCTTCGATCTGATACATGGCCTGGACAACGCCGAAAGCGTCCTCAACCACGTTGGCAGCTGCGCGAACCCCGAAGTCTTGGAGTTATACAGGTGTGCTCTGCAGGAAACAAAGGCTTGCGGTATAGTGCGAGCAAAAGGACCGGGCGACACGTTGCTCGGGACCATCATCATCTGTCGACCAGGTAGCCCGCTCTCAACCTTTGTGCCTCCGCTGCTTTCGAATATGGACGAGGGGATCGGGGGCATCCTCGCGCCGGTCGTACACCCAGGACCACAGGACACCTTGGTCCTGCAAGGGCTGACTTTGATGGGCGTTCGGCAGAACAAGGCGCACAAGTCGGCAAAGACAGTGCTCAGCTGGGTAAGGTCCCCTGTGCCGGCGGAATGAGTATCAAAGCTAACGAATTGACGGGTAGGTGCAAGACGATGCTTACGAACATATCATGGCGATGGGGTTTGAAATTTTGCAGGCATATGAGGAGCTTACGACTGCGCCAGACAACGTGAGTTTTGCAGCCGGGCAAGGTTTCAAATGGGAAAGCTAATCGAGAGCCTTTCTTAGTGGACTGATTTGAATTAGCAACCTCCGTGATGTGCCTGGAGGTGGCTCAGAGGATGGTATACCCTTCGGTTTTCGCTTCATCTTCATTGTCTTGCATTCCAGAAGGATACCGTCGGTCCAAAGATGGAATGACCTGTCCATTTACGTACACATATATACCAATTGTGTCTTGATCACACATTATTCAGTTCGCAGGCGTTGGCTGAGCTCGGTGAGCACTTGATGCTTGATGCCTTATATGTGTGAGCTGCTTCTGAAGTTACGTCGCAGAGGCATACTTTGAAGACCCTAGCTGTAAGGGCCTGGGCGATCTATCCTAATGTCGATCACACTTGACGGCGGAGTGGAACCGACAGGCTATGAGCTGCAGTGGCACGGCGCCTGTTCCTCGCCATTGCACTTGCACGCTGCGATCTGGATAGCAGCAGCCGCCAGTGGTCTGGATTTTTGGCCGCTCCGTCGCTTCAAGGAAGCTTATCAGGGGACACAGAAGGGTCTGCAAATTGGTAAGGCCCGGCCTTGAAATGTAACTCTGCTGGATGAAGATATCGAAAAGCCACTGGAAGGTTTCGATCTCGCAAATAGCTATCCGGATGGGCGGAAACCCGTCCGTCCCTTTCGCTTTCACCACCCTCTGTAGGTACCCCGCATCTGTGGGAAGCCCCGGAACTGAGATTTGGAGGTGGTGTGAGGTACCACACGGTACGTAGAGCAGGTACCAGAGCCCGCAGCTTACCCCAATTCCGGCACATCAGCAATCGCGGGCCAAGTACAAGAAGAAACCTGATGATCTCGTGGTCCTACACAAGATTTGAAGGCGGCATTAGCGTAGCAGCGGGAGAAGCATCGCCGTAGCGGCGGCATTGGGGTTCTGTGAATGGTCACCCGCCGCCTGGGGTGTCTAAGGACCCAGTGAGGGGTACAGATAGGTACAAGGGGGACCGAAGGCAGACACCAAAGAGTGGGGATGAATAGTTCGTGGTTGGCGGGGAAACTCTGGCCGACTGGGGTAGAGCTACGAGAAAGCCGTTGGGATCATCACCCGGAAAGCTCTTCGTAGTGAGAGATCTTGAGGGCGAGGAGCTTGTCTGCTGTGTCCCGAACCATAGGTGGTGATTTCGGGGTCAGACCATGCGATGCCACGAGAGGAAGGTCTGCATCATGAGAGAGCTGGCCGCTTCAAGACTTAAGAACCATGACCGGGGTATGCCTTTGCCTCCCAATGGCTCCGCGGTCTGCAGCGAATTCCATCCGGATCAGGAAGTAGTCGCCGCCTATCCGACAGGTCCAGTCAACTAGTCTTCCCACTGTAACGGGTCAGAGGGGCCTTTTGCAATGAATAGCGACAGAAAGACATCGTCCTGTTGGGGGAACATCATAAACTCTGCGAATATCGGGCGTCATTACCAATGAAGGAAACCCCGGTTATAAGCCATCTAACCCTATATATGCAGATTGCCTCATAGATTCGTGAGCATGGAAAAACCGAGCGCATGCGCAGCTGCCAGCACCCGTCTCTTAAAGCTCCGTGACGCGGAAGTCGCCCTTTAGGACCGCGGTGTCCTTGAGCTTCCTGTCTTCGCCGACTTCCAATACGCCAACCTTCTGGCCCTCGCTGTCAACGACTGTTGCCCTGGCGCCCTCCTTGACCTGGTACAGCCTGACCTCGACGTCTTGAGTGTAGTCGTACACCGCGCCGACGGCTCCTTTGCTGCCCAGGATGAGGACCGTGTTCTCGCGCACGTAGAGCGGCAATGAGCCGAAATTGTGAGTCTCCCTGAACCAGCCGGGTCCGTCACGGGCCTCGCCCGAGAAAAAGGAGGTCCAGCGCCCCTTAGGTAGGTAGAATTCGACCTCGCCCGACTCCTCGAAGACGGGCGCGGCCAGGATGCTGGGCCCAAGCATGAACTGGCGGTCGAGGTACCAGGACGTCGGGTCCTCGGGAAACTCGATGCACATGGCGCGCAGGGACAGGGGGATCCCTTGTTCGACGGCGGCCTGCGCCTCGGAGAAGATATACGGCATCAGGCGTGACTTGAGCGCCGTCCACTTGGCCAGCGTGCGCGAGCAGCCCTCGTCGCTGGCGTCGTCGTCGTCAATGACCCACGGCACACGGTACGAGCTGCTGCCGTGGAGTCTGCTGTGGCTGCAGAGCAGGCCCATTGCCACCCAGCGCTTATAAATCCAGGGCGGCGGGTAGCCCTCAAAGCCGCCAATGTCGCAGCTCCAGAAGGAGAAGCCGCTGAGGCCCAGGCTGAGGCCGCCGCGGATCGACTCGGCCATGGCTTCGGGCGTGGACTCACAGTCGCCGCCCCACTGCAGGGGGAACTGCTGGGTGCCGGCGCAGGCGGCCCTGGCGAACAGGACGGCCTCGTTCTGGCCGTAGCGCTTCTGGAGCGCCTCATAGACGACCTTGTTGTAAAGGAAGGCATAGTAGTTATGCATCTTGACGGGGTCGACCGTCTTGTCGTACCACTCGATGTCGCGGGACGGGATCCGCTCACCAAAATCCGTCTTGATGGAGTCGACACCCTGGTCAAAGAGCGTGCTGAGTTTGTCCTCATACCACCGGCACGCGTCGGGGTTGGTGAAGTCCACAAGGCCCATGCCCGCTTGCCAGAGGTCCCACTGCCACATGTCTCCGTTCTTGCGCTTCACGAGGTAGCCCTTCTCAGAGGCCTCCCGGAACGCCTCGCCATGCTGCGCGATGTACGGGTTGATCCACACGCAGACCTTTTTGCAGAGGCCCGATTCCTTGAGCCGGGCGATCTGCGCCCTGGGGTCGGGGAAGCGTTCCGAGTCGAAGACGAAGTCGGTCCAGGTGAAGGCCTTCATCCAGAAGCAGTCGTAGTGGAAGACGTCGACCGGCGAGCCGCGAGCCTTCATACCCTCGAGAAAGGTGTTGACTGTCTGCTCGTCGTAGTTTGTCGTGAAGCTCGTCGTCAGCCAGAGGCCGAAACTCCAGCTGGGCACCCTTCCCGCCTTGCCCGTGAGCGTAGTATAGCGCTTCAGGACATCCTTGGGTGTGGGGCCGTAGATGATGTACCATTTGAGTCTCTGGCCCTCAACCACGGTCTGCAGGCGGTTGCAGCGTTCGCTTCCGATCTCAAGCTCCACCTTGCCGGGCGTATCGATGAAGACGCCGTAACCCTTAGAGCTAAGCCAGAAGGAGACGTTCTTGTAGGCCTGCTCACTGGACGTACCGCCGTCGGCGTTCCACAGGGAAATGGACTGGCCGACCTTGTTGTAGGCACCGAACCTCTCACCGAGGCCGTGGATGGTCTCTCCGACGCCGAGCGTGGTCTGTGTGAACATGTAATGCTTGAAGTCGCGCATGTCACCGGTCTGCATTGGCGTGCTTGGCGCAGGGTTGTATGCAAAGCCGACGCTTCGGCTCCCAAGGGATGTCAGCCGCTTGGAGCCGTCGGTACTGTGGAACTGGACATTAAAATCCGGGTGAATAGTGGCGGACAGCGAGCCCGAGGATAAAGTCGTGCCCTTGTCACTCTTCTGAATTTGTGCCCGGACGTCTGGTCTGCCACTGGGGAACAGCTCAAAATGAGGACCCTTGTTGAGCGCACCAGCCCAGTGAGTCGCCTCGACTGAGATGGCACCGTCAAACTCGGCCTTGACATCCTATTCTGGTTGTCAGCAATGAGCTCGGGGAGGAGTTCAAGGGGCTGGCTCGCTCGCCGGCCGAGGCCCCAACTTACAAGAGTCACGGTGCTCGCATTCAAGGTGTGGCCGCGGGTTTTGATTTTCCTCGTCGGGCACAGCAGGCTGAGACCGGTTCCGCCCTCGATCTCGGTGGTGTAGTAGACCTCTTCTGCGTATTCAGTCGCGGTGCCCTCGGCAGGCAGCCACATGCCGTCGCGAAGGCGAACCATGATGAACGTCGATCAATGGGTATCTATTTTACGGACAGACAGCTGACGGACAGATATGTTGTAGTTCAAACACGATCCAAGCCCGGAAATCGCTGAGGACCTGAGTGAATCTTGTCTCTTGTACGATAATTCCTCCGCAGTGAGGGGACGAGGCCTGCGGAGATCACTCGGGCCAGCAAAGGCCCGCACGGCAGAGTTCCGCTGCCGGGGCCATAGTCAACGAATCCCATCGTCGTAATCCCGCCAGTATCCTCAAGGGACGAGCCTCGGCCATGAAGCCGCTATTTCATGTTTGGCCATCGGTGTCACCTGATTGGTTCCAAGGCACGGCCATACAGAGTTGGATTAGGCGGGCTGGAGCGGGTTGACGACGCAGAGGGAGGGAAGGGAAGACGCAGACTGGGTAGGTGTAGATAGCAGTGAGCGAAGCGTGGACCTAGCGGCAGAGAAAGAGGAGGGGAGATTGGAGAGGGGAAGGAAGCAAACAACGATATCAGACAGCCACATCAGAATACGGCAGGCTACTCGTCCTTCTTGCAGAGATCCGGGACACATCAACTACTTCAATGTTGTGCTATTGGATGGTCGTTGATGTGGGGTGAAGGTTAAACCTGCCGTCCCCGGTCACACTTGTATTAGTGCGTGCAGTAGGTATCCACGAGTTCGTTCTCCAACCGGACTGGACGGATTTGAGCGGTTCTCGGGGTCCGGATCAGCTGGGGCCGTAGCCGATGTCATTGGTGGAAACTGACCAAAGGGGGACCCACTTTGCCAAGCACCGGCTATTCGCTAGATCTGGGCGCAAGGGGGGCGCTTTCCCCAACTTTTGCCATCTCCAACTGACTTCCCCTCATGCAAAATTCCCCATCGCCATCAGCTTCACGAGCCGATATGCATATCGAAATGGCCTGCTGCAAGTCCGTCACCTAATCACATACCCAAAGTCTCTGGGTCCGTCGTCAATCCGCTCATTTTGACCACCGGCAACGTCGTACTGTAGGTCTCCGAGAGGCCAGATGCAGTAACGGCCAGGGTTCCTCATGTCTGCCTGTCCAATGAAACCCGGACAAGACCGCTGCAAGAGCAATTTGGCAGTCGCATCACTCAATGTTTTTCTGTTGTCAAAAGGGGAGAACTAGAGTAAGCCGGGGCCAGCCATGATTGATGCAGAGAAAGTTGTTCTCCCACTTTGCCCGTGTTTCTAATGCAACTACGTCTATTTTGAAATTTGGACCCATGGCGTCATGTCGCTGCAGAGTCGGGTCGAAGCAGCTGCACCAGTGATAGCCGTATTAATACCTTCTGACTGCCCTCTTCGTGTACCAGAGTCGTGTCCTTCTTGAGCGTTGAATCTGTATTCGAATTGCGTCAATCGGTGATCCATTGAGCCGTTTCCTGGATCGCGGGAATCATGAAGCTCTCTCTGACTTTCGCCTCGTCGCTGCTAGTCGCGACCGTCGCCGCTCAGAACGGTACCTACACGAACGGCACCGGCACCCCCGTCTACAAAAGCCCAAATGCCACCATTGACGACAGAGTATCTGACCTTCTCAAACGTATGACCATTGAGGAGAAGACTGCCCAGTTGATACAGGGCGACATCACCAACTATCTCAATCTGACCGACGGCACTTTCAACCAAAGTGGTCTAACCTGGCTTGCGGAGAAAAGATCCAGCTCCATCTGGACCGGTCTCTACACCAACCTTACTACCCTCGCCTATGGGGCCAGGGTGGCCCAGGACTACTTGGTGCACAACACGACGCTGGGTGAGTCGCGACGTGATGGACTGGATCGAGTGAAATGCTGAGACATCCTAGGTATCCCGGCTTTCATCCAGAGCGAGGGGATCCACGGCTTTCTCGCCCTCAATGCCACCATATTCAACTCGCCCATCGCTCATGGCTGCTCGTGGAACCCTCAACTGGTCGAGAAGATGGCCAGAGTCATTGCCATCGAGTCCAAAGCTCTCGGCGTCAACCAGCTCTTTGCCCCCAATGTCGATCTGGCTCGTGAGCTGAGATTCGGCCGTGTTGAAGAGTGCTATGGCGAGGATCCGTTCTTGTACGTGCCATTGACTGCAGAGGCAGACAGCTTGCACTGACACAACGCAGAGTCGGCGAGTATGGCTACGCTTACACCAAGGGCCTCCAAGGGGAGGGCGTCTGCGCCATGATCAAGCACTTTGCTGCCTTCGCTACCCCTGAACAGGGCGTCAACACTGCTCCTGTTCACGGCGGCCCCAGAGAGCTTCGCACCACGTACCTCCCTCCGTTCAAGCGCGCCATCATTGACGCCGACGCTTGGAGCGTCATGTCCTCTTATAACTCCTACGACGGCGTTCCGACCGTGACCGACCACCACCTGTTGACCGAGATCCTCCGCGAGGAATGGGGTTACGAATACTACGTCATTGTACGTTGATCCGGCATTGGCCTCAGGCCTGGCTGACGAGGCTCAGTCTGACGCTGGCGGCACCGCTCGTGTGGGCTCCGCCTTCTTCATCTGCGGAGAGACGGACGATTCTTGCATCACCCTGAGCGTAAGCATTTCGTACCCTCTTCGGTCTGTGACAGCTTCCTCACATGATAATAGACCCTGCCTGCTGGTAACGACGCCGAAATGGGCGGCGGCCGCTACAGCTTCCAGTACCTTCCCGAGCTCGTGGCCAACGGGACATTGCCTGAGAATGTTGTCGACACCGCCGTTTCCCGCGTCCTTCGTGCCAAATTCAAGTCCGGACTCTTCGAGCACCCCTACACCGGCGTCCCCGATGGCAAGTTCTTTGACTACGTCAACACCGAGGAGCACCGCAAAGTTGCTCGCGACCTCGACGCCGAGAGTATCGTTCTACTCGAGAACCACAACGAAACCTTGCCCCTGAAGAAGGATGCCCATGTCGCCGTCATCGGTCCCATGGCCCACGGCTATGTCAACGTAGGTGACCAAAGCAGGCAGACAGACCAAAGGCGAACACTAACAAGACTTCAGTACGGCGATTATGTCATCCACACTGCCATGGAGCGTGGTGTCACCCCTCTCGACGGTATCAGGGCCGCCAGCGAGGGCATCGTCATCTACGCCAAGGGTGGCGAGCGCTGGTCCAACGACCAGTCCGGCTTCCCCGAAGCCATCGCTGCTGCCGAGGCGGCCGACGTCGCCGTCGTGATTGTGGGAACCTGGTCCCGCGACCAGAACGAGCTTTGGGCCGGTCTGAACGCCACCACCGGTGAGCACATCGACGTCCACAACTTCAAGCTCGCCGGCGCCATGGGTCGACTGGTCAAAGCCATCATTGACACTGGCAAGCCTACCGTCGTCGTCTTCAGCTCTGGAAAGCCCGTCACCGAGCCTTGGATCTCAGACGAGGCCGGTGCTCTGGTCCAGATGTTCTACCAGGGCGAGGAGGGCGGTCATGCACTGGCCGACGTCCTGTACGGCGACGTGAATCCCTCTGGAAAGCTCTCTGTCGCTTTTCCTTACGACGTCGGCACGTCCCCCGTCTATTACGACTACCTCAACTCCGCCCGCGCCTCGGTCAACCCGGGTAAGGAGTACCCTAACGGTACCCTGGTCTTTGGCAGCAACTACGTGCTGTCGACTCCTCTGCCTCTTTACGAGGTGAGCATTACCCCAGGCGGTTTGGGCAGGGTGAACACTCTTCTAACATGTTTGTAGTTCGGTTACGGCCTCTCCTACAGCACCTTTGACTACGCCGATGTCAGCATCTCCTCGTCGACCGTTTCCCCGACCGACACCGTCACGCTCAATGTCAAAGTGATCAACAACTCGACCCGCGACGGCGCCGAGGTCGTTCAGGTCTACATCAAGGACATGCTCTCGTCCGTCGCCGTGCCCAACAAGAAGCTCTGCGGCTTCTCAAAGGTCTTCGTCAAGGCCGGCGAGACCGCCGACGTGTCCATCGACCTGCCCGTCTCCGACTGGGGCCTGTGGGACAGGAAGCTGCAGTATGTTGTTGAGCCGGGCGACTTCACTGTCCTCGTCGGCTCTTCCAGCAACGATATCCGTGGCAACGCCACCGTGACCGTCGTCTAGGATTTGTTGCTACTACCTGCCTGGCACTGTGCCGTCTTTCAGTGGTGACCAGTCGGCAAAAGCAAAGAAACAGGGTTCAAACCGTTCAACCAAAACGTCACATCCTTTAGTTCAGCTTTGGCCGCCTTCTCTGTAAATACGTTACTGTAATGTTTGAACAATAAAGTAAAATCGAGGGGCGGATGACAACCATATGTCAGAAATTTGATGAACACAAAGAAACCTTGGTCCTCCGCATCTCAGCCCCAGCTTGGGACATCGCTAAGAAGACCATAAGCTTTGCCAGCGCCCCTTATCGACATTGACACCATTGTTCTTCTTGCTTGGTATGTCGTTTCGACCTACCTCTTTGACCCTCGCACATCACATACCAAGAGGGTTTGGGTAGACCCTCTAGGTTCGTCTTGGCAAGAACCACGGGCTCTACTCGTGTTCCCCCTCCCCCTAGCATCTCGCTATACATTAACATCAACTCTACTCGAGCAAAGAAGGAGAGCCTGCATCGTTTACAGGGCCGTTTACCAAGATTTCGCTAGTCTGGAAATCTTACTCTAAGTCCGAGTAGGTTACCCCTTCCATCTCGAGTAGAACACAGCGAGAGCGAGGGAGAAAGAGAGGGAGAGAGAGAGCTAAGACGAAAAGGAGGGCGGGGGTGTGGCGCCAGTCTGGAGTTGCTCCAACGACGCAATGACAACGGGATGCAGTCCTCTCCGTCTTTTCTCCCCATGGGCTGCGTCCAAGCGGCCCTACAACCTCCCGGTTCGAGTTTCTGTTTCGTTTGCCCTTGTCCCCCATTCCCTTGACCCCGATCGCGCCAGTCGAACGCCGCCGGATGATAATCATCCACAGAAGAGGGAGGGGGAGGCCTTAGTAGGTCTCTCGATATACCTTAGCAATCTGCAACAGTTGTCGTCGTGGTTCCGTACGGTATGTATGTGCGCGTGTCTTTTGGTGGACTCTCGATGGCGATATGTAGGTCGGTACCGTAGGTCGTCCATGCTCATCGTGCGATCATCATACAAGCGCCAAGACCGTGTATTTGTAAATAAAATAAAAAAGATATCCGTAACCGGAAGAGTGGACAAAAGGTCCCCTCGTCCTCCACCTTCCGCATCGGGTTCTGATACACAAAGCCGGCTGGAGCCACCCTGTCCGACATGCCCCCCTCTCTGATTCCCTTTGCAGGCCTTCCGGCCGGGGTTAAGAGCCACAAATGTCAAACACGAACCCCTCGAGAAGAGGCCGAACAACAGATGCCGTAGGGCACGGCCGCGTCATCATCGGGCTTTTAGGTACCCATCATTTCCCACAGTTGCAGGGTACGTATAATGTTTCGTTCGCCTTACCCTTATTTGTGCCCGCCTAACCCTCCCTTCCCGTCCCGTTGCAGGGGAGGAAATCCTGACTCTCTCTCCCCCAACAAGGGCAAGTCATTAGTTGTAAGTGACCCGCGGCCGATCGTGATGAGTCTTGGCAGAGTGGCCGTGTCTGCCGCACACAGTTCGGTACCTTTACCCCGTCCTCTTTTTCATTTCTCGAAAGGGTCGTCCGATCGAGCACTGGACCAATGGCAAGCGCTTTGGGAACGCTTGCCAAGAAAGCCAAGCCGCAACTCGGCTGCACAGGTTCGCATCTTGATGATCCTGCTCGCACGCATCACCGGTTGCTCCTGCGACATACGCCAGGAGGTAGGTAGTCTGGATAAACCACAGTAGAAAGTAAACTATATAACAAGGGGGGGCCATGGCCTCTCCTGCAGGTCAGCGGCACCTAACGCAATGGAGGGGTGCAGTGCAAACGGCTGCCGCCGGCGCGCGATCGGCCCGGAGCATGATGCAGACACCAAAAAGGCTGTAAAGAGACAGAAAGAGTCAGCAAGAAACACCCAGGCAGGCCAGGGAAGGTGAAATCAAGGTTCTAGAAACACAGCCGCTTGTGTAGCCCCCCCCCCCTTCAAGTAGCCGCCCTGTAAGGTACTAAACTATATTGTATAAGCCCTATCCACTTTCATTCCCACCCTCCTTTCGTCTGGAGTTTTGACCCTTTCCCTTCCCCCCCACCCCTCTTTCGGCTGCTTCAGATTGCCTGAAATCTTATTTTTAGTCGCAAAAGTGACACCACGTCCATCGTCATGCCATGTTCAAGGTCACGCTGGTCGCGCAGGAGGCTCTGCGAGCATGCATCGCAAACACAAACTACTGGCTTCTCCCAAGCAAACCCTTCTCTCTCACTTTCACCTCCCGCAGCCGCACTAAATGATCCGACCCGCGGGATAAACCTTATGTATAACATGGTTAAAACCACAACAGACTTGGCACCCTTCCGCCATTAGCCGTCAAGGATGCGGCTAGCAGAGAGACGGGTAGCGCCTGGAGGTAAAACATGGAATAAAATGACTTCCGGCTCCGAGATGCAAAGTGTGGGGAGAACATCAAAATGAAGAAGAAACGAGAGGCTTGGTTTCCCGACTATCAGGCAGGGACTCTGGGCTCGAAGCTTCTTTGTCTTTGGCTCGAATCCACCCACCCTATCGATCCTTGGTGTAAGTGAAAAAATTCAATCGAGGCTTGCTTGGCTACTGGACCCCCTTTTGGCCAATCATAACCACACACCCATCCTTTTGGATGCTCACACCCACCACTCGAGTGGAAGCGGCTTTTGAGGCATCAATAGAAGGGACTTTTTTAGGCTGCGGAAAGTGTGGTGCTACGGGCATGTAAATCTGTATCAAAGTATGCTAGCATTGTCCAATCTGATCGTATTTTTTCTTTTTCTTTTGCTTTTTTCTTACTCCGAGTTGCTATTGTACAGGTTGCCAATTTCCATGTCTTTATATCGTGAGACTCGTCAATGTTTGTATGCCCTTGGGGATTAGCTAGCACTATAATGAATGCTCATGTATACTTGATCCGATACCGTTCCAAAAGAAATTGTTGCCACTTGAGCAAATTTGCGTTTGACATGTGGTCTACTGAGCGAGACTGTGTGCCGCAACATCACTACTATTGTACAAGGTTCCCGGCAGCTGATTGCACCCGGAACAATGATAGCAAAGAAATAACGAATGTGGTAGATTCTGTGAGGGTTGCTGTTGGTATCCATAACAGTCCGTCCCCCTAGCTTTGCGTGACAAAATCTGGCGCAGCATCGGTGAATAGCGGGCGTTGATCTTTTGCTATTAAAGTCCAATCGAACGCGGGGTATGTATTGCGCCTTTTATTTCCTGGTGCGGTCCCGAGGAGGAGGCATCGCAGTTCGACTGCACGGGTTGATTCCCCTCGCGGGAAACGGGTCGAGGGAAAAGGAAAGAGGGGGAAGTAAGATTCCCTGACGATGTCGGTAAGGGTTTAGGCGAAGATACCGACGATAGACATGCCGGCGGCTGAAGAGGAGTTAGTCTGGGATGTATCTTAATAGCAGGGCAGCGCGTTTCTACTGACCTCCTGCAAGAACGTAACAGAAAGCTTGGATCTTGTCCTTGTTGGTAAGGATACGGTTGGCCTCTTCGGAAAGGAAATCCTCAGCCAAGAGGTCTACCAGGGCAGCATAGAGGAGCAGGCCGGAGGAGCTTGATTAATGTCAGCCGAGCTCTCTGGTCACACTTGGATTGGAGCTTACATTGCGTTGAACACACCAACGATGATGAGACCGAATGCGCTTTCGGGATCGTAGGTGCTTCTGGTGAACAGTCCGATGGCTTGTCCAATTGGAGCCGTAGTACCGAAGGCGACGACCAAAACCCAGGGGCGGATGCTGCCCTTGGGGTACGGCACGGCGGCAATACGGGAACCCAGACCAAGACCTTCGAACATTTGATGGAACAGAATGGCGACAAGGAGGATAATGAATCCGTCAATGGTGATGGAGATAGTCATGCCAACGAACACCGAGTGGAACAGGATACCACCTTCGAGCATGGTAATGTTAAGAGACATCTTGCGGTACACGGCCGGGTCAACCTGTTGGCCCTCGGCATCGTAAAATGGATCTTCCTGCTTGACCTCCGTCACGGCGACCTGGGACGTTTGCTTTTCCTGGGTAGAGCGGATCATGTTCATCATCTCCATGCGCTGACGTACATACTGCTCGTAGAAGACGACGAACCAGGGAGGCATATCAGAGTCGGATAGCACGTTTCCGGGCTGCTCGCCGTAGGCGGGCACGCGGGACTTGTCGTCGCCGTATGTGCGCTGGGCAACCCTCTTCTCGAAGTCGAGGCTGTCGACCTCTGCATCGAAGCTTTCACGAGCGAAACGAGGGGGGCGCGTAGGGCCGCCTGGTGCGGGACCATGCGAGTGCATCACATCGCCAGTGGGACCTCCGTGGCTATGGCCTCCAATCTTGGCGTTGATCCACATCTCGATGGTGAACAGAATGAACATTGAACCCATCATGATGGCACCGGGGAGCGGCGGGTAGTCGTCGGTGAAGAGGTCTGGGAGACATGGGTTCATAAGGTTGCCGAAAGCGGTTGGCAGAAGCTGTGGCACGTTAGTCACGGTCCCCTAGGGTTCTGAGAAAGAGAGAAGCCACTTACATGGACAAAAGCAGTCGCAATGAGCACACCGGTACCGAAATGCTTGCATGCGAAGAAGACCTTGGGAGGCACCTTCAACCACTTAACCTTCTTGGACACAACGGGAAATCCAGCACCAAAGATGGAAAAGGTCAAGACCAGAACTGCGCCAAGTTAGCCGATTTTCTCGTTGCCACGATGCGTCTCTAATTCAAGCTTACAGAGGCCAGCAACATGCAGCCCGACGTCGTAGTTGTCGCCGCCTGTTTTTCCACCGCCGCATTGCGGCTTGGGCTCCTTCATTTCGTCCATTTCGATTAAAAGACGGTATGTGTTGTGAAAAGGGAGTTACTGCCTGATTGGTAACCCCGAAATAAAAGGGAGGGACAAGTGAGAAAGTAAATGGCAGCCAAATGATCCGGGGCCGCCTATTGACAACCACTCATTTGCAAAAGGAAGGGCGACTGAGAACGGGGGGACACAAGAAGCTGTCCCGCAGCTTCAGAAGTATAACAGACGAAAAAAATGCTAATCGAGTCCCTGGTGTCGTAAGTCGAAAGCGCGAGGGGAAATGAGTGGACAAGAAGAGACAGGAAGAAAGGGAAGGGAAAAAATGGCAGGAAGAAACGGGCGAGAAAGGAATTGAACGACAACAGACGCTCTTGTGACGAGCAGAAAGGGCTTGACTGAGGTCTGGGCTCGACTTGCTTTAATAGGCATAGAGTATGACAGGCCGCACAATGCGTGCCCATGTACAGACCGACGGGTAAGGCAAGATTAAACGTCGACATGGGACAGTGGGACGTGTACCGCCCGGTTGATTCAGAAATAGAAGACGTTGCCAAGGATAGAAGAGCTGAGGATGAGCCTGGGTGGGTTCGCGATGGGGGATGTGGCCTTAGCGTCCGCCCTGCGGGAAGCGGGAGGCGGGAGGAGCTGAACCAACACCAGGTTCAACGCAGACCGCGGTGAGTGTGCCTTGGGGCGAGGGAGGCAAAGAACGGGAGACCGAGTTGCAGCAGCTGCGGTGTCTGCCTGATACCCAGGTCGTCTCTGGCATCGATGACCCCGGCCAGCATCCAAGTCCAATGTGGTACGTTCAAGCATGGTTTGCCGGCGTAGGCGAGACTGGGTGTCTGAGAGCCCGCTTCAACCTGACAGGTAAGAAACTGCTGACGGGGGGTAGGGGCAGTAGTGTAGATCGGATGGGACGATGGCAGGCCGTGGCTACTCCAGCCTTTCGTCTCGAATGGACCAGCATCACACTCGTCGCGCTTGGCGTGGAGTTGGATAGTAAAACTGATAATGGGTTATAATTGCTGGTGATGGACGACATCCGTAACGAGACGACGGTCGATCTTCCACCGGGTAACAGCCAAGCGAGAAGGGGGTTGTGTCGTGGGGGTGGGCGGAAAATAGGGACCCCCAGTCGGCACTTGAAAAGATTTGGGTTGTGTGAAACGGCGGCTCCCGGGAGTCCACGGCTAGGGACGCCCGTCGGAGAATTCTTAAACTCGATTTGACTTTTTGTGTGAGGCTTTCGTCGTGGACAGCCACAGAGGAGCGCGGGGGAGGGGGAGGCTAGAGAGGGAGGCGGAGGCCGGGGAGGCTTAGGTACCTACCCAAGTTGCCAAGGTAGGCAAGAGAGGGCGTGACAGGCTTAGCCGTCGAAAGCCAAGAGTTGAGCCAAGCACAGTGACACACACACGCACACATTTCCCCTTTTTCCTCGAGTGAATTAGCTTTCTGTCTGTTCCCCCAGGCTTGGCTTGGCTAGCATTACGCAACAGGCGGGCTAGCAGTGGCCATCACAATGGGTGTCTGTCTCTGCACGTCCATCTGCCAAATCTCCTCAATGACACCACAAGACGAATGGGGGAGGGGGAGCCGCGCGATCTACTTCGGGTCCGCTTGACCCTCTGGAGCTGTCTCGTGTGGTCTCCTCCGCCAGTGTCTCGCGGCCTTGCTTGCTGCATCCTGTGTCGGGCCAGCAGTCGAGGGTCAAGTTTTGCCTGGCTAGCAACAGCCATGCCGCGACAGCGTAGGTCGGGGCTTGGTCGGAGTGCGGGTTCGGCGTACATGGCGGAAGAGTCGAGAAGGGCAGACAGGTACAGTAACAGAATCAGTATGAATGGGCTCAGTGTTGGGATGGGACGACAGTTTGGCGCCGAGAATTCGTCAATCGTCCCGCACGAAGGGTTTCTGACCAGGGCTGGTAAAACCTGGGTCAGCCAAGAAAGTGATGGAAAAGAGGATCTCTCGACGTCTGGGATGACAGATAATGAATGGGGCCCAGGCGAAGGAGAGGCCGGCCGCGTGTTGTTGCTACGTGGACGGTCAAAAGAAAGATATGTCGGCCGCTTCGATAGGCGGGTGAGCAAGGAAAAGAGAAGGTGCAAACGACACCAGGTGGGGGCGATTGCGTATTGATGTCGTTCATTCTTGCTTCAAACGAAACATACAAGCAATTTGTTCCGAGTGCCCAGGCTGGATGGAGCCTTCCCAAAACTCTGCCCGGGTCGGTCTGAGAAGGTGGTACCCAAGTCTCGTGCCATGACAAAAAGAGCGACAGATAGGTAGCCAACGACAAGCAAGGGATTGCGCTCCAGCGTCGACTTGCCCAAACTCTGTAACAGCCCCAAACTCTTGGCACAATGGGAATGTGGCCTCTTGTCTCTGTGTCCCCACCGCGGATTGTTGGACTGCCGTCTGTGTGAAACTCTATTCAGGCCAATCCGCGTCGTATTTCGCCCAGGCCTCATTTCTGATCGTCCTCACCAAATATTGGCTGACCACAAGTGAGCGCACCATCTTCGTAGCATTGTCACAACTCTTGCAGGGGCCATCGAGGTTGTCTGTCATGGACCTGACCTCGATACGACCTGCTGCCCCGCTCGACTCTGCCTGCCAACTGCGGTGCACCCTCGCTTACACTTGTAATCTAACCCGGCTAGACCTGTCCCGACCAGGAATATGCAAATACATGCCCCCTGACCTGCCAACCTCGTGCCCGATCATCACCACTCGACTGGTCAACCGGTGGAGTTGCAAAGACACCAACAAACGGGAAAGCCTCCTGGAAACGCGCAAACATGAATCTTCCCGTCGCTCTCCAGGGGTTTGGTTTGGGTTGGTCCCCCCCCTTCTCGAGGTCTAGCCCGGGGGATTGATTGCATTGAGGCAAGTCTCCCGACAGTGAGCTTCCCGCTATCTTGTTAACTCGAGGACCCAAGGCCCCCAACTTCGTAGCGGGCTACCTCCCCTGGACGTCACGAGGGCGAAGGGAGGGGGGAGGGGGGAGGAAAAAATATGACATGAACAAGACGTAGGGTGCTGTCGCTGTTTATTATATCACCACCACTCTCTAATCGCATTCTCACCTTCTTTCTACATCCCCATTCACCAAGACACAACCCAGCTCGATACTTCCCAAAAATGCATATTCCACGCGAGTCTCTGGACGGTGGCCAACCATCACCTAGTACGTGGGTTTCGGCTCAGTTTCTTTCCCGGACACACCCCTTCACCCCCTTCGCCCCCCCTTCACCGGGCACTCTATTGCCTCACCGCCTATGCTGGTTCATCACATCCTCGCAAAGATTTACAAAGATGCTACTCGCATCGGCTTGCCTTACCCACTGACCACCGCTTGCCATTGCTCCATCCCATATGACAATGGACCAGCCTTCGCTGACCCTCACTTCAGCCGCCTCATCCCAGGAAAGCTCGGCCCGTCAAATGGAAACTACGTTTAGTGGCGAAGCGAGCAAGGAACTCAACAACCACCATAAAGGCGACACGGACACCATCTCCCCCGTCCCAGCGTCTGGCACGGAGAACAGAGTTGACCCCGAAGGACCGTTCGTATCTACCTCGAACGATACAGCTACCAAGAGCGAGGTCGTCAGAACCTCCTCCAGGGGCCCGTACTCAAATGTTGACGCCGTAGACGCACCCACCGTCGAAACCTACCGGCCCGATCCCTACGATTTCGGTCGGCACCGCCGTGATAATGTCTCCAAGAAGCAAATGGGCATCGATCATCCCAAGGGCAACAAGAGGAAGCTGAAGAAGTTCTACAACCGACAGAATGAGCTCATTGACCAGTTCCTCGGTGCCGAGGACGAGGAGAGACTGCAGGTTGCTGAAGACGCGCGAGTGGCTCCTAAAATCAAATTCGCCGTCAACGCCTCCTTCACAGTCAACTTTTGCCTGTTCGTCATCCAGCTTTATGCTGCTGTCTCGACCGGGTCTCTATCGGTAAACTGGCACCCAAGCCCCTGTTCTTGTGGACTTTGTTGACTCGCGAAACACAGCTTTTTGCTACCGCAGCCGACGCTTTCGTTAGTAGATCCCTTTGCTCCTCCATGGTTTCTCTGCAGAGGTTGACCCAGTGATGATGGCCAGATGGATCTAGTCTCCTCCTTCGTGATGCTAATCACCTCACGCTTGGCGGCCAGGCCTAGTATATACAAGTACCCTGTGGTGAGTTATCGTGACGCCTTGGCCAGGAGGGGGCTATTTCTATGTACTTTTTGCGTCTGACAAGTGGGGAATAATAGGGGCGGACCAGGATTGAGACGATTGGCATCATCTTGTTCTGTGCACTGATGACCACCGTTGCCATTCAGCTTTTGGTAAGTTGCCAAGCCATGCCTTGGCTGAGTTGTTTGAGACGCTGACCTGGGGCACAGGTTGAGTCAGGCCGCGCACTTGGCGAGGGCCAACGGACATCGGAACAGTTGCATATTGTTCCCATCGTTATTGTCGGCGTAGCCATCTTTGCCAAGGGCTCCTTGATGGTATACTGTTTTGCTTACCGAAAATATCCCTCGGTGCACGTATTCTTCGTATGGTCATCCCATCCACCGGTTCGGATGGCACCTACTAAAGAAAAGCATAGATCGACCACCGCAACGACATTGTTGTCAACAGCTTCGGCCTCATCATGTCCGTCGTCGGAGACCGATTTGTATGGTATCTGGACCCCATCGGAGCCATATGCATCGCACTCCTCATTCTATTCTCCTGGGTTTCGAATGCCTTTGATCAGGTCTGGCTTCTGGTTGGCAAGTCAGCACCGAGGGACTTTGTCTCCAAGCTCATTTACATGACAATGACTCACGACACTCGGATTCTGAAGGTCGACACGGTAAGAACCTCGTTGTCTGATATGACGAAACCGTCTGACCGTGAACAGTGCCGAGCGTATCATGCCGGGCAGAACTATTATGTCGAGATTGATATTGTCATGGATGAGTCCACTCCCCTGAAAATCTCCCATGACGTTGCCCAGGAGTTGCAACGAAAGGTTGAAGGTGAGTCCATTCGTCAGAAGTGCGGCAATGTGCACACCTGACCCATTTCAGGCCTGGGAGATGTCGAGAGAGCGTTCGTCCACGTCGACTACTCAGAAGCGCATGACCCTCACGAAGAGCACAAGCCACTGTAAGCAAATCCTCAACTTCTCATCTGTGATCAGTGTCTTACCAGGGCGTCGTTTTCAGGTACGAGAGGCAGCAGAAGAAGACCAAGAGAACGTTGAAAGACATTCTTCTACGAACGAAGAAGGACACAGCTCAAGTGACTGAGACTGAGATTTAGAGTAGCCGGAATTCAGCATAATGGGAAGGAAGGGAGGATGTGGAAGAGGGACAGCGCAGGCAATAAAAGGTAAACAAAATATGAGGGAGGGACAAGCCACTTGGCGTTTGGGCTTTTGTACTGTATAATCTGTTTTATCAATCTCCAAGATATTGTTCAAAGAAGTTACAGCCATTACACACCACCCTGTTCCGACAGGGGTCATGCAACGACGGGAACGAACGGGAAACAAGCGGGACAAACCTGCAACGATTGTGGTGCCACGATATTGTGTAGCTGTCCAGCTTGGTGAGCAGCTTTGGCGGGCCATGAAACGACGATGGGGACGGCAGATGGCGCTTGCTGCAGGGAAACGTAGATGAGATACGACAGAGAAACGTAATAGGGTAGCTAGAAGAGCACAAACAACGGTCGGCGAGGGTTCGCTTCTTTCGCTACCCTGCACGAAGCCCCACGAGTGTCGGAAGTTTCTGGCAGCTTAGCCTGCCTACCCAAGATGTGGCGCTGTCGTCGGGGAGGGAACGGGGAAGGGAGATGTAATCGTTGTCGTGACAGGCGGGCAGCGTATGGCGTGATAGGAGTGTCGCGCCAACTGCGACTCTGCTCGTCCGAACTCTCTCTCTCTCCTCTCTTGCGCTGTAAGTGATCGCCAAGTGAAATGAGCAATGTGCTTGGCGGTCGAGGCAGTATGAGAAAGTCCAGCCAAGCAGTTCGGCCAAGTCGTAGTCTTACCCCAGAGTCAAATGCTTGGCTTGGCTAGATACCCTTCTGCCCATCCATCGTCCCCAGTCTTGGCTTGGCGGAGGAAAGGTTCGGATCATGGGACCAGCTCACGAAGCATATAGGAGGAGGATAGAGGGGAGGGGGCTGAGGGGGCTGAAAAGGGGGTGCGGAAAACGGACGAAGGGCCGTGCGTGTTGGTGGGCATGTCAACACAGCCAAGGGGTGGCTTTTCCATGTTCCACATTAACAACAGCCTTTCAGTGTACCCGGGTATAGTCTGGTCAACGGCCAGGTCCTGTTGCACAACCAAAGATGCGATCTATGTCGTGTAGACGGTGGAGTGTCGGGCAGGTTTCGGGGACATGTCCGGGATGGGTTTTCTCCACAACCACGGTGATTCCCATGGCGCTTGCGGGAACTTTTTTTTTTTTTTTGCCCGTGGATGTTGCAGTCATGTTAGCCTAGGTTTGGAGTGTTTAAGGAGATTTCGATTCTTGTCGGTTGTATCTGGCGAGTGGTAGCCCACGTACCCTGCTTGGCTTTGGGGCTCAAGACACGCAGGGGTTGCGATGGGGGACCAGAGGACGGTGGGGTGCCCAACCGTGTCTGCAGGACCTTCGTTCTCGATAGCGGCCCGAGGCAACTCAACCCGGAATGGGGCCGAGTACGTATGATACAACATGGTGTTGCTCTCCGGTTGACCCCGCGGCAACTTGTCTCAGACCGAGCACAGAATGCAACACTGGTTCAATTCAAGCGAGATGATCTTCTTCAATGGAGGAGAATGTGTTCATTCTACTCTCGAGAACCTGATACTGATCAGCCTAGGAACCTGGCTCAGGAAAACTTACCACTTCACCAACCTCGAGGGGTGGTTTTCCACCGAGCCAGGCCCAGCACGCAGCATTTGGGAGAGGTTGAAGAGAGGGTATTTCGATGCAATCACAGGAGCTTCGGCTCAAGGCTACCAGAGTTGTTTCTGCCTCGGCTGAATCTCGTACTTCAAACCTGCCTGGGTGAGCTCACAAGGCTTTGGGTCGCTCACTCGACTGAGCACGTTGGTGATGCAGGTTCTGTGACTAGCCGATGAAGCCGATGAAGCCACCCGGGATTCGGCGTCTGCGGATCCGGGCGGGGCGGTCATTGGTCCCACGTCAGGCCTTGCTTACTGGCTGCAGCTTCCGGCCGTCCAAGACTTCCATCCGCGAACCACCATCCACATGCCTCCAATCTAAATCAGACGCTATCTGAAGCAGAAAATCCGATATCAAGCATGTCATACACCGCTGGACTCTTGGTTCTTCACATGGCGTCGTGAGAACAACTTGGCCTTAATGCACCTTAGTCGAATGGCAGCTGGATCTTGGCACCAGGACCCAGTCAACAACCTTTTCGGACATGCCGTATGTGGCGGAGAACGCTTTTGAACACAGTCAACGAGGCTGAAACACTGCCAGTTACTTTTTCCCGTCTATACTTTCCAATATCCAAATGCTGTCGGTCTTGATTTTTCCCGCTGTAGAACCCGACCAAATTTTAACCCGTAGGGTAGTCCTATGAAGTGCTGCAGTCGCAGCATGACCGATCCAAGAGGCTCCGGTCCACCTCTGGTGATCACCATGATTAGGAAGCGTGTGGTACAATCATGGTTCTCGTCGACGCTGCCACCACAATCCGGCTACTTGAACATTTGTGCGCAAATGTTCCTCTAGTAATCCAGAGAGCGGGTGAGAGTAAACCCCCAACTATTGCTCGCGAGAACCTCGCCAAATGCTTTCCCTCAGCCCTGTCTGCGTGAAATTGGCATACGGGCCACTCCTGGCCCTCTGATTCTTTTTTTTCTTTCTCCCGCATTTTCAAAGACATCAGGGCCCTGCGTCGCTGAGGACAACGTCAGAGCCTGAATCGCTGATAGCAAGGAGCTCGGATGCGGGTTTCAAGCATTTGCCTGAAGATACCAACGAAATTATCTCAGTAGATCATATTGAAAGCTGCCAATAGTTCTCGAAATAGACTCTCCAGAGTGATGCCGTTCTAAGACAACGCAGCATTACCGTCATACTTCGACAATTTCTACTTAGGAAGACTCCGTCGTTCCAGGCGAAGGCCACCAGCGTCGAATCCATGGATTGGAGGCGGGGGTAAAGCGCACCGACGAGACAGTCGTCATCATTTACCGAAGGATGCTGTAGGCCCGAAGCCTTTGGTACAGAAAAGCAATCATTGTGATGATGCTTTGATCCTGGTGGCCATACTGCATTGGCTTGATCTCAATCATCCCTGGTAAATACCGAGGTGGGCACATAACCTAGTGCCAATCTCTCATGCATCGCAGCATCAATCATAATATACATGGTGCTCCTCTTCGTCTCAACAGTCCAGGGGGATCTTGGCGTTGTACTTCCGATACAAAGTGCCCTCGTGGCTCTCTAACGAGACACCATCCGAGCGGTTTATTAGATCCAAGAAACCGTTGCTATACTAAGATAGGGACCAGAAAAGAACATGAAACCGCGTGGTTATGCATGTTCGCTATTATAGTTTGCTACAATATAGGACTGGCATCGACAGCACAGTCCTGCTCACAAGATCTTCCGCCAGGGTTGTGCGAATGCTTACAGGTCCATCTAAATATTCTTATTCGCCCCGCCTCTATTCGGTCATATTAATCCAGCACAGCTGGCAATTTCTGACATCGTCGGTCAAGAACACCTTTGTTGATATGTTGGCACGTATGCACTGCCGAACCACCCGTCTCTATTCGAATGCACTTCCCCCTTGGACTGGATTGCAGGTCACGACGATGCCGCGCTTCTTGAAGAGCGACATTGCTCCTTCAAGCATACTACCTTCCCTTGCATGATTGTCTTTGAAGCTAATGTCAGTACCGCGCACGGCAGGGACCCGTCGACTTCAGGAATCGTTGTTATCTTTTCATGATAAATCGGCCTATCCCAGCTGTTTAGTTTGTTATGCGAACTGCCATCTAAGATGTGCCTTTCACTGCCAGAAACCGTGTCAACAGCTCCATTTGACTAATGGAGGCAATTGAAAGCCACCAGAGGCAAGTCCTTATGCTCTCGAAATTTATATAAACAGCCCCAATGCTTTCCAGCTAAACTAGGTATTGTTCCTATGCAGCGTGTGACGCAAGCAGAACTGTCGTGTTCAAGACAACTGGCCGAACAAGAACGCGATAATTCTGTTAGATGCCGCATAACTGACCAGCTTATTGAGGCGTTTATGGCTGTTTATTTGATTTTATGGAGTCAGACTAGCGTATGTTCCAGTATGCCTGAGACGAGGCTATTCACTCCGAGAGAAGACACCGCATATGACCGCTTCAGCTATCTTGAACCACAAGAAGACTACCAGCCTGTGAGACTAACGGGGGAGAAAAGCTTTATACTCAGTATTTCAACATGACTGACTGGTAGCGTGCTGCTCTATGAGACCTTCCTCCGAGCACGGCGTTGCTACCTGTCTTCCCTCCATGTCAAAGAGAGATGGGAGACAAGAGGTCTGCCAACGTAGGTCACTGTCACAATTTCTAAAATGCCAGTACGGAAGCACCCTGGTTTCTCTATTTGGTAACGTCATTACAATTGGCCTTGGCAAAAACGCTGTTTAGGGACAGGTTTGGTATTTTCGACGTTCCAGTCGTGTCACTAGGGTAGTTCACTCGAAAACCGTCACTATTGCATGTAGATACCTCCAAGATTCAAAGTCATAATTGAATATTTGTTACGCCGGATATGCTATTGAAAAATCACTTTCAAACTTGTTCTTCAGGCCACGAGGAACACATCCGGTGATGCAGATGGACCCAGGATTGCGGAACGATGACCTTTTCCGGCACATGCGGAAGCATATTACGCGAGAGAAAAAAAATGATATAAAATTATATGGTTGAGTCTAAAAGTATTGAATAATTACTTCGACCATTGGGTCTCCCTCAATATGCTGTTTTGTGCTCTAACCACTATGTGCCCATCGCCATGAAGAGGGATTCACAGAAGAGTGCCAGCAATGGAATGCTATTGATCAAACAACTCGGCCAAAAAAAAACAAAAAAACCAACAGCCAGAAACTTAAAATCGCCAAGAGACATCTGCCCCGTCAATCTTAGCTGCCTTTGTCGGAAGCATCGTCAGAAGGGTTTCGGTGCCTCCGAACCCAGTCCGATACACTACGGCGCCGAATCTCCACTGTGGATACCACAGCTCGGGTGTCTGACATACACAGTATCCACATTTGCCGTTGGACCGTGAGTAGTTTTTGATAGGGATAAGCGTCGGCAAAAAGGGTCAACTCTTAATCCGGCGCAATCGGGCTGCGCCAAAATTTCTGGGGACCAAGCTAACCAAACCATCACGCATCCCCCAAGCCTCCAAGGAAGGCGACGACGACAACAACGACGACGAACCCGAACGCAACCTAAGAGACGACCGGTCGGCTGGCCGTATTCTCCTTCGTGCCGTCGCCCGAACCCCATACCATCATCCTAATCGAATAGCCGCCGGGCCCCGATCCCGACAGGACCGCCCATCATGAGGCCGTCCCCCATCCTGCAGGTACTCAAGTACAAGCACCTGCGTCTGACGACAAAGGATGTAAACAAGGGATTCTACAAGGGAAACCGCACGGGGGCCATGGGTCGGCACACCAAGTTCGGTGGATACGTCATTGAGTGGCACAAGGTGCGGACGTACGTGGTGCCAGAGGGCCTGAACAGCACCAAGGTCGGTTCTTTTATTTTTATTCCAAGACTCGATTTCCGTGGCCCAATCTAGCCTCATCCTAGAAAGCGGGCTTCGGAAGGAAACAGATGGCAGGGGGGCAGATTTGCTGATATTTTCCAGCTCACACCATTCGTCTCCGAGGCCATCCGCCCCGTGAAGGGAGCATACCCCTCGAAAGAGGGTCCCCGCGATCCCCAGCTCTACCTCGACAACTGGAAGCAGCAGAACGGCGTCGATTAAGGGCGGGTCGAGAACGGATTCAGTGGCATTGAAAAGACAGGATAGACACCCCTCTCGGCAGCGAGCATTGATTAGCGCCGGAACAGCACAACGTCAGGAGATGAGAAGGAGAAGGGGGTATGCGAGGCCCGAATGGAGTGTACAAAAGCTACATGTACCCTCGTCACTGTAACAACATGTATAAAAAACCCCACGATCACAAGACGGGGAACATCCGAGAGTTGGCAACATTCAGATTAGCCTAGACTAGTGGACTAAGCCAAGAAAACAAAAATCTATCACTATACACTATGGATACGGAATACAGGGGTATTGGTTATCTCTGTACATGACTACGCGGTTTGCCCAACATTCCCACTGACCACCTACTTGTCCTTGCCCTTGCCGTTTGCAAGAGGGAGGTCCTCCGCCGCCGTGACGAAGTTGTCGAGCTGGGGCCGGATGTGCTCAGCCTCAGGGACTTGGGTGGTGGCCTGGGTTGCGGATATCTCGCTGAGGTCGGAAGTGTCCGCTCGGCTGACAGGCGGCATGGGGCTGATTGGTCGACTGTCACCTCCGGACATGAGCGTCATCATGCTTGCCGTGTCTGCGTCCTTGCCCAGGCTGAAGGGTAAGGCGATGCCATCGAGGAAAGGCCGTTTGCCGGCGACACCGATCCCAGGCACAAAGTCGGGAGTCAGACGACCAGCGGCATTGGCAGCCTCCTCGTTTTGCCTTTCTTTCTCTTTTCGCATCTCGATGAGAGCAGCCACCGGAGTGTCATTCACCGCAGTGGTCTGAGACTCTTGGACCTGGGAGCCGGATGCTTTCGATATCTGATTCTCATCTACGATATCTCGCCTCTTACCTCTAACCGATGTAGGCGGCACCGGCTCCTGGTTCTCAACTTCTTGGAACGATCTCGCTCCCTCGCCACCTCTTGGCAGAACCTCGGGAGCTGACGTCTTGACATTGGAGTCTGCCTTCTTCTCCCTTCCCATTGTCGTCTCGTCATGCTTTGAACCCCATAGTGACCACAATGCCAAGCCGATGCTCTTTGTCTTCTTCCTGTCCGCCAATTCTTCCGATGCTTTCCTCCGTCCCGCCAGAGCAGTGGGTGGCGGCTTCTCGCCATCGCCAAAGTCCACGTAGCCATCTGCAAGTTCTTTAATGATAGCTTTGTGCACCTTTGCCTTGGCAGTCGAGAATTTCTTATCGAACTGAGCCTTGGTGTCGAGCCACCTCCTTACCGGTGTTCCTTTCACAACACCGACCTCTTCCGACTTCATGACACAGCCTGGCAGTTCCGACTCAGGGACAAGATCATGGATGACGCCATGAGTGGTAATTCTTTGTCGTATCATATGGTTCTTGAAGGGCGGCAGTGGCATACCAGCTTTGCCAACCTTATTAGCCTGTTCTGGAGTAGATGATCCTTCTGTCTGTTCTTTCCGAGTATTATCCGAATCAGAGGCCGAACTTGAAATATCGGAGTTATCATCATCGTTATCCGTGACCTCAATCTCCGTCTCTTGTGCCCTAGCAAGGGCCCAGGCGCTAAACTGTGCAGCCGCTCGATACATGTGTTTGGCGGGTCGGGTGAAACTGAGAGTCGGAGCTACGTGACACAGGTCATCCCAGACCTGAAGCTGTACATCTGTGGGTTTATACTGCTGCAACTGTGCCAGGCCTGCCTCATCCAGACCAGGAGGCGGATACTTGGCCGGGTTGGCGCACTTGTGGGCAAGGTAAATCTGTTCGTCGCGGAGGATTTCACCACCTCCCACCATGATCAACAATGGCGGGAGGCCGCCAAGCGTTGGCTGCATAACAGGGCTAACCAACGGATGCGACAGCAGCGCATTTGTCGTGTACAACTGAAGCTGTTAGAGTCTGCAAGTAGCCAGGGTTAACGAACCTACTTGAATCTGATCCTTGACCGTGATGAGCTCGCCATTGATAGTAACAGATATTTGTAACGCTGTCTTGCGAGGATCTGCCGCATCCGAAGATCCAGGGCTACCCTCTGTGCTCCCATCGCCTCTGTTCAGTGCAATTGGCGCAGCCTGCTTCTTCTCAAGGGTGTTAAGTTTCGTGGCGCTCTTCTCTTTACCTGCTCGTGCCTTGATAGCCTGCACTCTCATCATCTCCATATCATCCTCGTTCGGAGGCGGCCAAGCTCTGGATGGCTTGTGATGGAAGCCGTGAGACGGAATGTAGTCGAAGTCGTTGTCGCCAGAGACACTTGGAAACGAGTGGGTGAGATCTACCCATGGGCTGATGAGGACTGCTCCGGCCGGAAGCGGGATGCCCTGATCTCTCAAGAGGCACAGAATTGACAGAATCATCCCACCACCCGCCGAATCGCCAGCCAGCACGATGGTCGTAGGATCTTGGACAGTAAGCAGGTAGAGATAAGCCGCCAAACAGTCCTGCAAGCCGCAGGGAAAGGGAAACTGTGGCGCCAGTCGATAACGCGGGGCGAGCACTCTCGCCTTCAGCTTGCGAGCATGCCGCTGCATCTGGTATCGGTGCTCGTCGACGCTGCCAAAATAGTAGGCCCCTCCATGAACGTAGAGCATCACCCTCTTGGTTGCGCCGCCGTTTTTTTTCCGTTCGTTGTAGTCGGCTCGCATCTCGATCCACTCGGCCTTGAGCGGGCTCTGCGTCTTCCGCCATCTCCACCATTTCTGTCCTCCGACCGCCCTCACGCCTGCGGGCCCCAATTGTCCCTCGATCAGTTCGGCAGATCTTTCAATCTGGGCTTCGGGGATCGCAACTTCCTCGACCTTGACCCATTGCGGGTGAGGAACCCATTGAGCCGTGAACGCTTGCAGTTCCTCGACGGTATGCTGGGACGCGAATTCGAGGAAAGTTCGGACGAGGTGCAGGCCCTCGTCATAGGACAAATGAGCGTCGGGTCGCTGCTTTGATGTTTTGCGGTTGAGGTACTGGTCGAGAGGTCAGCAAGTCTGTACGCTACACAACGGATTGTCTGGGTTGCATCGCGCTTCCTTCCAAAGACGACAAATCTGGGGAAAGCGACACAGAATAGAAACTCACGTGCGAGAAGAGGGTGGATACGACGGTTGGTGTGACGGCCAATGACACCGAAGTGGTGTTCAGCTTCAACGGATTCATGGTGTGTCACGTCTCACGTCTGGGTGAAGCTAGCGACTGAGATTGCAGCGCTCCCCGTTGACAGTGGACGGTGGGCACACGAGGCCTTTTGAAGCTCTCGGCATTGATGGGCGATCCTCGCGAGGGGTAAGTTGTGAACAGACCATCACGTCGTTAAGGAGCACAGGGGAAAGTTGACCTTGAACCCCCCCGGAGAGCGCTCGGAATAGGGGACTGATGACATCACTGCAGCGCCCAAGTGGATGGCAATGTCCGACAGGCGTGACCAGCACCTGGGAGCATGTCTGAGGGCGTACAGTACAGCTCAAAGCATCGAATGGAATCGAATCTCCACCAAGAGGCTTCCGAGGTAATTAAACAAGCCCCGGCGTGATGCTTGGCGAACCAGCCTGGCATTTACTCTCTTTGAAGCTTACTTTTTCTACCCATGGACTTTTTTTCACAAATCTGGCAGCCCAATCTCGTAGGACCCTTGTCCAGGGTGTGCTAAGCCAAATTGCGGAACCACCAGGAAGCCCCGCACAGCGCTTCTTACAGTGCTACATGTCGCACGCACCGTCTCCTCCCAAAAAATTGTGATTGTCGATTTTGGGAGCACTGTCATTGACGAGTTGGGAAAAAAAAATAATTGCCCCTCCAAGTACCCCGCGAGACAGCAAATCAGTCAACATGGCAACCACGGGATCTTCCAACCCCATCACGGCAGGCAAGTCTACGTACCCGAGGCTCGAACTATGCATGCGTGGCACGATAGTAACATATATCCCCCTTCCCTCAGAGATCTGCCAGTCAACCTTCGAGCAGGCCGTCGCCTTATCGCTACACATGTGGCCGGCGCTGTCCCTCGCTGTCCAGAACAACTGGGGCGGCCCGGACTCGGCCGACAAGAGGGACTGGTTTGCCGGCGCTGTCGCCGAGGCCTTCCCCGAGTACACTAAGATCACAAATGGCCAGGCCGTTCCCGCCGCCAACGCCCCCGAAGAGCCCGACACCGAGTATGTCGAGACCATGCTGCTGCAGATTATGCTGGACGAGTTCGAGGTCAACGTCGATGACGAGACCGGCTTTGACGTCGCCGAGCAGATCATCAAACTGAGGGGCGATATCGCCAAGGGCAACTTCGAGGCGGTCGACAGCCTCCGCAACAAGTGGGAGAGCCGCAAGGGCGCAAAGGTCGAAGGGCTGTACAAGAAGGTTGAAGGCGGCGACCAGGAGACCGACTGGGAGGACGACAGTGAGGACGATGAGGATGAGGACGTCGACATGGACGACGCCCCGCAGCTCGTGCGTGCACCCAAGGAAAAGCCGGAGCCAGAGGTCGACGAGGACGGATTCACCACGGTCACGCGGAAGAAGAAATAAGTAACCCGCGCGAGAGAAAGGGGAAAAAAGGACAAAACAAAAAAAAAGACTTCGACTTGGTCCCAAAGGAAACGGTGCACTACGAGTCGTGGCTGATGTACAAATATCCGCAAATTATGAGCTGCCATTCGAGCCGAAAACGTTCAAACCCAACCAACGCCAGTCGGCAAAATAAGCAAAATATGGACCAAGCTCACTCCCAATCGTCGTCGCTGTCGTCGGCCTTGCGAGAGTCCTTGGGGCTGTTGGGGGCTTGGCTAGGCACACCGGACGTGGCACCCACGACGTCGTAGCTTGTGTCGCTGTCGGCCTGGGACTTCTCGTCGTTCGACTTACGGGATTCGGCGGCAGGCTTAAGGCCGGAGCTTTGAGCAGGGGGTTGGATGGTGGTGGACGACTCGGCCGACGGTGGGCGGACTTGTTTTTGTTCGACCTTCGGAGTAGGAGCAGCAGCGGGAGCAGACGCCGGAGCCGAGACCGCCTCGTCTTCAGAGTCATCGTCGTCCCAGCCGACTTCGTCTTCGGCAGATGCAGCTGTGTATTCATTAGCATAGAGTTGTCGTGTATCATGGCTGGTTGTGGTACTCACCCTTGAGCAAGTCACGTCGTCGGGTCTCGGCGGCCTCGAGACCATGTCTAAGGAAGTAATATCTCTTCCAAAACTCAGCATAAGGAACCTGGTCAGGCACGAGCTTCTCCATTGTTGTTCGCAGCTCGGGGTATTTGTTCAAGTCATCGCTGATATCCGCCGTCTTCTTCTCGACGTCAAACGTCTTGGCCCATGTAGCAAACTCGTCCGTCGCGGGGTCCTTTGCGAAACTCTCGGTGTTCGTGTGGATGACGTGAAGCTGGGCGTCCTGCCTCGAGGCGTGAATGACCCGTTTCCCTTGCGAATCCTTGCTCTCGAAAAGAACAGTGCTCCCCTGGTTGTTAGAATCGGAGGGCGGCGCGATGCTGACCGCCTCTTTGAGGAAATTGCTGATGTTGGTGCCGAAACGGAGGAGAGCCTCATCGGCGGCGTCCTCGGCCTTTTGCAAATCCTTGAGCCTCTTGGCTGCCTCGGAGCGGAGCCTCGCTAGGTAGTTCTCCGAACTGCTGCTCATCGCTTCGTCCGATGCCTGGCCTCTTGTCTTGGTCGGCGTCGTCTGGCCGTCGGCCTCCTTGCTTCTATCCCCCAAGGATTCCCCTTGGGTCGCGTTGACGGTCAGCGACCGTGTTCGGCTGATTATGGACGTAAAGCCCTTGGCCGCGTCTTCGCCGAGCTCGGTGACTTCCTTGGAGGCTTCTTTGTAGACTTCTTGTCCCTGGCATCGGGTTAGCCAGCCTGTCCATTACAGAACCACACCGCGTCTTCTTACCTGCTTCACGGCGTTTCCCAAGAAACCTCCGATACGCATGCCCCAGGCGCTAGACGAAATGGCCTTGTATGCCTCCTGGAGATCATCATTGAGCGAGTGCTGCGGATGGTCCGACGTGGTATCCTTGATGTCACCCGACTTCTTGTCGGCATCCTTAGGGAGCGAGCTCTCCTGGATGTGATCGTACGCCAAATCCATCGCAAGGCTACAAAGTGCGCGCTCGAGTGGTCGCTGACGTTATCCGGGGTTACTCGAAGGGTCTTTGCGAGGCTAGGCCGACGGGCGTGGACCAAGGATGAAGCGAATCTTGAGGTGTCGAAACAGGCGGACGAATGATGTCGGGCTTCTGACATGAGGCTGCCTTTCCCCCTGACGGGCGGGGTGGGCGTGGTCAATGCGGGGCATAGGTAGGTATGCTGTAGACTGTAGCGTATGGATACTCAGGTACCTACTACTCACCTACTGTACTTACCTATCAGGTATCTTATCTACCTGTACATACTAGTGCCTAGGTAGGCAAGTGGAGACCCGGCGCGGCCACTGCCGGAAGAATGGACCATTCCGAATCATCAAGGCTAAGTAGGCAGCAGATAACCCCCTCGAAATTTCGGAGAAGTGTTGAGTACAGGGGCGCGTCCCAAGTGACTTGTTTCCTGTTGCTGCACGAAGACCGGCGAACGGGTTTGGATTCGGCTCACTATGTCCCCACTCCAGATATTCAAAGACGTTGAGCGCGTCGGGGCAGGTGGCTTTGGCGCTTCGCTGACCGACAGCGGCGTAGGTACCTAGGCAACACACTTTCCAACTATCTTGATACGACAAAAAGACGGTGATGACCCCTCCCCTGAGTGGCAAGTTTCAACGGATAGTTCAGTGGCGTAGTTCGGGTTGCGTGCTCTCGCCATCGGATGGTCCAAGGCTGTAAAATGGTGTGTTTGGCTCATCAACTGCCTTTACTGGTCTGTCAGTTGCAATCATCTGACGGTCCGCTATCTCCATATGCGGGTTAGCTCTTTGCATCCGCTCGGGCCAGTCCAAATGATCCCTCGGAGATAGGAATGCCCCTGGGTTTGGCGACTTATGCAAGGAAGACAACGAAGCGGGCAGATCATGTGTGGCCCTTGATCATAATAGTTTATATGTATGTACACTACTAGGTAGTTGTCAGGAACTGTGTTAAGGCGTGTACGCCCGATGGATGCACGGCAGGGGGGAGTCCAGAACTTGGGTCTCGTGCTGCAAACATAGGCTGTCGAGTAATATGAAATCAGTGTTATGTTCCTCGCCTTTCGGAATGCCTACGCGTTGTCAGCGTCGCAAACCGGTGGCAGAGACAGATTTGCCGTGTCATTTGTCGCCTTGACTGGGCACCGCAATGCAGTCCTCGAGGAGCAACACATTCCTCACGCACGGGACGTGTAGACGGCTGCTCTTAACCCCTTTCCTCTGCAGTTTCGCGTTGACAGTCAAGCGAGGTCTAGGCGGTTCCGAGGAAAATTTCTGATCAATAAAAGCTTCGGCCGTCAGCCAGACTTTGACGTCTTTCCGGGAGGAAAAGTGATCATGAGCATGGAGTTGCCTGCTGTGTAAATACTCTCGGGGCTTGGCCGGCATAACGTATCGGGCGGTGGGTACAGGTACTTTCGGTGGATGTAGCACTCTAGAAGATGTACAGCTTCATGCACAGGCCGTATAAGGCAGTGATGTGTAGGTATGTACTGTACACTGCTGCTGCTGCTGCTGCTGCTGCTTGGTGTGGATGATACTGGGCGATTCCGGATCGGCCACGCCGTTTGAAGAATTGGCTGCCCTCCGCAACAGCCAGCCTGGACTGACCTGACCAAAAACGAAGTGCGGAACTTCGACCTTGTTTCTTTGGCCCGAGACCCACCACTAGCAATGTTACGCAATGAGTAACACCATCTCCACATCATGCGACACACTACTAAGCCTCCAGCCAATGCTGATAGGTTGTGATCGTAGTGTGTTGATGCCGGGTAAGCCTAGGCCCAGGGAGCGAATTCGCAATGATCCGATCCTCTTCGGATAAGTAGAAAAAGACGAGACGAAAATGCTAGACGACACTCGGTATCCTTGATTCGTCCACCGAAGCATCCGCTTCCAGGGGTGCGCCTCTGTCACCCTCACGGTGATCGCGTCTCACCGGTGCCCCGTCCTCCCCAACCAAAATAGCAAATGCAAGGCGTGGAGATGGCAGAAAAGATGCGTGGCGATTGTGGCCTTCTTCTATGTAGGTACCTGAAAGGAAGATGGATGAAGGCAGGGATGCAAACCTTGCAGCTAAAAAGGGTCCTTTTCCAGGGCGAGATCTTCTATTCGTACTTTTCATCTTACGTAAGACGGGGACTCTAGAAGAGGGGCAGCGGGCGCGGATGAGAAGGAGGGGGAAAAGCAACATGGACAATTGTGCACCAGGCAGTCATATCGACGACTGGATGATGCGCAATCGACAGCAGCTGCGCCTTGGGTCTATCGGTGATAACCGTCCTGTCAACCAATAGATAAGCCCCAATGGGCCCCAGAACGGGTCCCATGCGTCTAGGTACTTCGTAGGCTCCCGGCTCCATTGGCCGACCCCCTCCATTTTCCCCTTCTGTTTCCTTAGTGCCATGACGGCTGACAAATTGACACCGAAGGGCGCTGCAGTTCCTCCTCTTCCTCACCGTCTGCAGCCATCCATTCAGTTCGATTCTCTCCACTTCCCACCACAAACCAACATCTTTTTCCCCCCTTTGCCCTTTTACGCATCACCGCACACCCTCTCCAAAGCACGCCTTCTCCCCCGAATCCCGTGGATTCTGGTGTATACGAAAGCCGTCCGCAGAGAAATACGGTGGCCTTGGAGACCGGCCTCAGAGTCAGGCACCAACTGTAAGACGCAAAGGCATCAACTCTTACCTACCACCTCCATCCTACCCCAAACTTGGTCCATTTCGTCACCTCCTAGGAATCGGCCTATTTGCACTGAACCTCGTACGGTTGGTTCTCTTACCTTTGCCGACGGCGACTTCAACAGCCAAGGGCCACCGAGAAGCTCACAATCTGCTGTGTGGTAGTTGAGCCTTTCTTTCCCAACGCC
Organism: Colletotrichum somersetense; assembly: GCA_030867255.1. Taxonomy (NCBI): domain Eukaryota; kingdom Fungi; phylum Ascomycota; class Sordariomycetes; order Glomerellales; family Glomerellaceae; genus Colletotrichum; species Colletotrichum somersetense. The sequence continues at coordinate 57,599 of MU843524.1, read as the reverse complement.
GCCACCAAGACATCGCCGTCTGCCTGGACTGGAATCCCGAGTCATCTCAACCCCGGCATCCCGAGCCGCAATCGGCCTCCCGAGTCTGCCTCCTTTCATAGCCCTCCTCTCCGAATTGACTCCTGTTTCTCTACGTCTCCTCGCCCTTCTGCATCCTTTTCGCAATGGCCTCCGCAACGAACAGTGGTTTTCCAGCCAATTTTATCTTGACCCCGCAGCAGCAAAGCCTGCTGTTCGCCGCTCTCAACTCGAACAAGCAGCAGCTCGCAAATCAGTCACCCGCCACTAAGGACACTTCCCTATCACCCTCCTCTTACCAAACCTCGCCGGCGCAGGGCGTCTCCCATGGCTTCCAAGAGAGCCCTTACCTTGACAATTACGACTACGACTTCGGCGACTCCAGCTTTGACTTTGATGTCAGCACTGTCGGCCAAGGCAAGATGATCGGCGACATCCCCGGAGGCGCCCAGTCAGCCCAGTCAACCAAGTCGGACTCGACCGAGAACGATGGCACTGACAAGAGAGCACATCCCGACGACGAGGAGGACGAGGATTCGCCTGGGAATGGTGCGAAGAGGCGTGAGGGTAGCGAAAAGGTTCCGAAGAAGCCCGGACGCAAGCCGCTTACCTCCGAGCCAAGCTCAGTACGTTTGGATCCGTCACCTCCTGTTCCCAAACTCACACTAACAATGTCACAGAAACGCAAGGCCCAGAACCGCGCTGCCCAGCGGGCATTCCGCGAGCGCAAAGAGAAGCATCTGAAGGACCTTGAGACCAAGGTAGAGGAGCTCGAGAAAGCGTCAAAGGATGCCAATAGCGAGAACAGCCAGCTCCGTGCCCAAATCGAACGGATGACGGCGGAGCTCAACGAGTACAAGACCAAGATGGCAGCCATGAGCACCCGGTCCGTACCCCATAAGTCGCCCATGGGGTTTGGAGCATCCGCCATCGGCAATCTGAGCGACGTCAACTTTCATTTTGAGTTCCCCAAGTTTGGTGTCCTGCCAGGATCCCAGATGCCTAATAAGCCTGCCCAGAGTGCGAGGTCTTCCTCGTCGCCTAATGCGAACCAGAGCAATCCTGTCAGCCCTCTGGACAAACACAACAGCCCCGGCGTCATTGCTGGGCTTGACTTTGGCACCAAGGACGACCTGGCCAACTTTACTTCGCTTTTCAGCCCATCCCTCGCCAATGGCTCTACAGGCACTGGCACATCGCGCACCAGTGTGGACTCTAGCTCGTACGGCATGAACAACGGTACATCGACTAGCTCACCGTCAGCGTCGTCGCAGTCCAACGGGGGAGGCCCAAGCTCATCCTGCGGTACCTCCCCTGAGCCGTTCACCCAGTCACCCATGGGTTTCAAGCCCGTGGACACGATGGCGACCATTGGCGAGGAGTCTGCCAACCAGCAATCTTTGTTTGCAGGCATCGACAATGGCAATTTTGACTGGCTTGCGCAGCAGAACGGCGGACAGTTCGATCCCCAACTCTTCGGTGACTATCGCGAACCGCAAGAAAACGTCCTTGCGGGCACAACCTTTGACGACAGCTTCTTCAACGATGCCATCGACGCTGACTTCATTACGCCATATAACATGGCCCTCAGCCCTGCCATGCCCAAGAAGAACCTCATTGACCAGATCGATGCTGCCAAGAACGCAGACGATGATGTGATCAAGGAGGCTGTCAAGTCCGAGAACTACAACTGCAACAAGATTTGGTACGATTCAGCCCAAACAAACGCCAGTGCTTCAATTGCTCACCATGTCTACAGGGAGAAGCTTCAGAGCTGTCCCAGTGTGCAGGCCGGCGAATTCGACCTTGATGGCTTGTGTTCCGAACTCCAGAAGAAAGCCAAGTGCTCCGGTCAAGGCCCAGTTGTTTCTGAGACGGACTTCCAAACCGTCGTCAACAAGTGGATGGGTAAGGATGCGGCAGCCTGCTTTGAGAGCCAGGAAAAGAACAAGACGAAAGCCTAAGCAGCCTTTTCGACATGTAAATGTACATTGGCATAGGTGCCCTGGGCAGCGGGTCAGGCGGTCGGGTTGGAAGGCATATCTGAGGAAACGGTTGGTAAACTTTGGAGAAGGCAGGCGTTATATCACGGACCAAAACAGGGCGAATTCGAGGTTTGTTTCGACCCCCAACGGCAAGGCGAATGGTTGTTTCTCTCCATTTCGGACATCTAGGTACGGGCATATGGGATCTCGTCAGGTGAAACACTGGTACATCCCTGTACTTAGCGAGAGACCCCTTCCGAGATTGTGGTTCAAGGAGGCTATGATGACGATATATTGGGTGGCCAGACGGCGCCTTATGGGAGTGGAGGGATTATGGTGTTTACAGATGTATTTTTTTCTCGATGCTACCATCTGCGTGTCTTTCTTAACAAAGGAACAACAATCTCCACATTGGACTACTACATCTTTCCTTCTTTGAGACGGCTTTAGAAGCGGCATGTGCTTGTTGTCTCAAGGAAAGCAGACGCTTGCTGCTTGCCACTTGCCAACCAGCATGCCCATCTTGATCTCGAAGCCGATGCGGCAATAATATCCATCCCCGTCCCATGCCTGGCGTCATTGAGTTCGTCAGGGATTTGTGCTCGGGGCCTCGGCAAGTTGAAGGCGGGGCGGGAGGGGATCTCCAGAGAATGGGTTGTCGCTGGAGGGGAAGAGGGCGAAGGATCAAAACGGAGATATAACCCGGCCTAGCCTTGCGAGAGCCGGGGTAGAGCTGCCGGCGCCGTAAATCTGAGCTAGCTAATAAGCCGCCCGTCCTTCCGTCCGTCCGTCCGTCCATACGTACGACATTCCCGGCCCTTTGGCCATGTGTCGTTCCTCAATGGCAGCCGCACATCCCATCCCGGCTTTCCTCCCCTTCCCCTCCCTTTGTTCTCCCCCCCTGGCACTATGACTGCCGTTGATTCTTTTTGTTTGTATTGTTATTATTCTTTTATTCTTTTGCCTCGGCGAGACATCCTGGACCAGCATGGGAGGAGATGACATGACATGAAATGGCACGACATTTCAAGTCAGGCCATAACGAGAGTTAAGACTAACCTTGTAGCCGCAATGTGAACCCCCCTCCTTGCCGTTCATTCATTCATCTTTTCCGGGCTGCCCATTGGGCCTATGCCTGTGCGTTTGCCTGCCGGCTTTACTTACCTAGGTACCTAAAGAACCTAGTAGGTAGATATCTATCTACCTATCTGCTTGCCGAACTACGTCCGCAGCCGCCCGCAGCCGCACTCGTGTCTCCGTCCGTCCGTCCGTCCCGCAGTGAAAACCGTCAACGCGCGCAGGCCGGCGGGCGCGCGACACCGGCAGTGGGATACCACGCTGGCCCTGCGATGGCGGGAAGTTAGCCGTTAGCAACTCTGGCATGACCCGTGGGGGAGGGAAAAAGCAGTCGCAGTCGGCACTAGTTTGCCGAGGCATTGCGACACGGGGCAGACGGGTGCCGTCGCGTCTCAAAATGCCACGAGGCTCGGGTGCCGGGGGGTTTTTTTTTCCCCGGCGGGTTGGAAAGCGTGATGAGTATATACACTTTTATTAATCTCTATTTTACTTCACCCGCCGCTGTAGGTTGTACGACCTCCGACGTCTCGTCGGACTCCAGGTCTCCTCTTCCCTCCCTTCCCGAGTTCTTAAGGTTTGAGTCTGCGGGGAGGGGTGTACCATGAAAGGACAACCTAAACGGCCCGGAATGGTGTGATATTGGTTGGAATAACCAGAAGCTAAAAAGAGATGGTAGGGACGGAGAAAAGAAGACTCCGCAAAAGAAGAAGAAGAGGAAAGAGGGTAATGGCGGGGGGAGACAAAAGAGGGGAGGGTACAACCATGAGTGGGCAGGAGGGTGGAGGGAATGGACGGCACACACACACACACACACACACACACACACACACACACACACACAACATGCGACTCGGTGTGGGATGAAAGTTCAAGACGAGGTCGATCAGAAGAGGTGAGGATGGATGGATGAGCGGTGAGATGCCCCACGATAAGCAACCCGCTTCCGCCGTCCTAGCCTCCTAAGGTGCCTACCTGGGTAGCAGCCTAAGTAGGGACGGAGACGCTAGCCGACGCCTATTCGCTGGGGAAAGGAGGACGGGGGGGGGGGGGGCCGGGGCTCTCTGCGCACGTGGGTTCAACGGAAGGGGGAGCCGGCATCATTTGGCTCAGCTGCGCCATGGCTTCCAAGGGAACCGGCGCCGGAAGGTAGGTAAGGTAGGTAGGGAAAAGAAGAAAGAAAAATGGAGAGGGGGCAGCGGCGGCGGCGGCGGCGGCGCAATGATTCGGCATTTTATCCCCTATCCACCCGGTGTACGAATAGGTTAGGTAGCTTTCACCGAGCTAGTCTACCAAGGCAGTAGACAGACTCTTTGATACCGGTCCCCCCTTCTTCCCACCACGTTCCTCTGTCGTGCGCTCTCCGGCGGCTGACTCTCTGTCCCTACCTGTGCTGCCAAGGCGGCATACAGTCGGCACCTGAGAAAGATAAGCAGGCAGGTTAGCCGCCCCCCCCCCCAAAACTCTCCCAATCACATCTTGGGGCCACCACGTGCAGGTTCCCAGTGCTTGGGTTCCCTTTGCCTGCCGCGCCTCCCCTCACCCTATCGAGATACCTACCTTAGGATCGGAAGACCACCTACCTTAGTGTACCTACCTAGACTAGCACGCTGGAACCTTGCAGTAAGGTGGGGTGGGGCCCGACGGGCGGGTAGTCGAAGGATTAGAAGGGGAAAAAAAAAACCCCATTTGCGAGCACTTTCACCCCCTCAATAGAGCGACCGCCGGTTGCAGCACGGCGGGTGCAGCCAATGATGAGGTTGGAGACCGGGGCCATACTTGCTTGAATGGTCCAAACGTCGTCATCCAACCCCTCCGTCCTGAGGCAGACGGCAAACTCAACGAACCTGCTAGGTATCTCACCCTCAAGTTGGGCGTGACGGGGTGATGAGACAATGGTTTGGCAATTCGGGATGAGCAGCCTTTGATCTCACGGCTCAAGTTTATGAATCCCCAACATCGGTAGACAAACCTGACTGGCATCAGGCTGGCCACGGGCACACTCAATCAACCATGTAGTTAGTGTATATGGGATATGCAAAGCAGATTGACATTACAAAGGGTATATTTCTCCATGGGTCGACACCTTCGGCCTCTGCGGCTCCGCAGTCCGTCCCGTCCGATGCTCTGCTCCATGAATCGATTGCCCTCATCGGGCCTATTAGGCCATCCTCTTGGATCCTGTGACTTGACAAGCTGTAGTAGTGCTAGCCATGAATTCTCGGCTTGCCAAGCGTGGAGCCGCAATAATTCACTCCGGCTCAGCCTTAGAGGGACAAACCAATGTCATCCCCGCCCTTTGGCGAGACACCTCCGCCTGCGCACAACACATTCTGAGCAGGGCCCGCACCATGTCCATCGTCTCGGCGTCGTGGCCTCTCCCCTGTAAATCCCCCATAGCGCAAGTCCCATGAGGTGCCAAGGCGCATGGGTTCCGATAGTGGGTGCTGGCGTGCCACCATCTAGCCGTCCTTGGGCTATCCGCACCCTGGATTCTGCGGTACTTTGGTAGGCGGCCCTTTGATGCATTCTTCAGTTCCGCGGGTATCGATTCTTCTCTCCCCGCGTGTCTATCCAACTCTTGAGACAGACTGCGATTGTCATTTAGCCAATGACTTGCCTTGCACCTTCCTTGCCCAACACTCCTCTTTCCTTCGGCTTCGGGCTATGTCCTCTCCCCTTCTTTCCCCTGAGGAAACCGAACACGCCGCCGGAGCTTTCGGATTTGCCTTCGCTGATGGCGTTAGCGTCCGTTGGTAACGTGGCATCCTGGCGGGCGAGGTCGGACCAGCTGCCGCCACCATCCAGCGTGACTTGCATGCCGCCAGTCGGGCTGGTGACCCTCTGTCCTGCTCCCGGCGGCATCGACCTCTGAGTGGAATACTGGCTGGGGTAGTGCGGTATCGGGGGTGGTTTAGAGATTGGTCGGCGAGGCACGCCGGCATGACTGCCCCCCGGCGACTTCTCCAAGCTTGAGCTCTTTCGTAACGGGCCTGGAGGCTGCGCGGCCTTCGACGACCCCCCGTTCATAGCCATCGCCACGGGTGTAGCCTCGTCGGTTGTCAAAGCCTGTGGCTGGTTCATCGTCACCATGTCGCCATTGACGTATCCACTTTCGTCGACTTGGCCAGTGATTCTGAATGTGTCAGTATAAGGGCCGGAGAGAAAAGGAGCGGATCCTTACTTCTTGTATGCGGCCAACGTGTAGTCGAATGGACGAAACTCGTTTTCAATCATGCGGTACAGTTCATCCTCTCTGATTTCCTTGTCAGAAGCGTCCTCCTTTAGCCGCTCACGGGGCTTCTGTCGTCTGGCTCTAGCTTCGAGGGGAGCCTCCTCCAGCAACAGCTCCTCGAGGTCGTATGTAGCATCGAAGTTGGTCTTGTCGGCAGCTGGAACGAAGACGGGCTCGATTTCTTTCCGCTCGAGTGCCTCGAAGTCGATCATCATGAAGAATTCGTGCTTTGTAAAACTCTCCCACGTGGAGCCCATTCGCTTGTCGCGGTTGACGTCCAAGGCATCTCGGATGGCGTATAAACAGGGTAAGCTGACGGGTGGTGAAGTGATGGGGTATTTAGGATTGGCGAGCTGGATTTGTTGGCTCAAGGTGCTTTCAGAATTGCCGTCGAATGGCCTCTGCAAGATACTGTCAGTGAAATCGGCCGCCGACTGCTTGGTTGGTAGTGTTGACCCACCTTGTTATATATGCATTCGTAGAAAAGGACACCAAGTGACCACCAGTCTGCACGCACGTCGTAGCCCTTGCCGGCATACACTTCGGGGGCGAGGTATGCCAGCGTACCCGACTTGCTCGACAAAACCTTGCCGGGAATGATATCGGAGGCGACATTCTGACCCAATCAGCAAACAGAGGCGTACAGTGAGTGCAGTTGCGAGACAACTTACAAAGTCGGTCAAATGCACGTGGCCGTCGGCGTCAAGGAGAACATTGTCGGGTTTCACATCGCGATGGATGATGTTTTGGCTGTGGATGTAGCGAAGGGCGCATCCGAGTTCGGCAATCCAAAAGCGCACTGCGTCCTCGGTAAAAGTCTTTCTCGAAATATGGAATCGTAGGTCACCGCCGCTCATCAAATCGACAACTAGGTACCTAGTGAATGGATTGTCAGCAAAAGGCGGCGGACGCTGTCGAAAGAGCTGTGCTTCCTACATATATTCGATATCTTGGAAGCTGTATCGCAAGTTGCAGATAAAGGGATGGTTCACGTGCTCGAGCATTCGGCGTTCTCGTATGATGTTCCGCACACTCTCAGATCGTACAACTATTGCGAGGGCCGGCCGTCAGCATCAAAGGGTTGCAATGCGCCAGAGCTTGCGTCTCGGTGGCCGGAGAGGGGAAGAGGCAGCGAGACAAATCCTGGTAAGGAGGCGGTAGGTACCTTCATCTTTTCGGATGTACTTGAGGGCGAATGAGAGATTCGTGTCTTTTCTTTCGACGATGCGCACCTTGCCAAAGGCACCTCTGCCGACAACTCGTAGCAGGCGGAAATGGTTGAGGTTGACTAGACAGAGAGAGAGAGACGAGATGGATTAGCTTGGTGACACAAGAGATCGAGGTGACAGCAATAAGTATGGGAGATAGGAGCAGGAAAGACTGGGGATTGGGATACGCGGTGCAGTGCCACAGGAGCAGCAATTGCAGCGGCGACAGGTCGGGACGGCGGTTGTTGTCTGTTTTGCTCCTCCCGCTTGGTGGTGGTTTTTGGCGGCATTGTGCTGGGCTATGCATTCGGGGAGAGGCTGTACTGCAAGACACATACCTTCACCATCCAGGTCGATGGGCTTGCCCTGGCTATTGCCCATTGCGACGTGCAGCAGTCGTCTTTCTCAAGAAGCGTCTTACGTCTGCACTTGTTCGGATCTAGGGGAAAATACGTCGAGTCGAGTGCACCATGATCCAGACGGGGGTGGACAGTGGTTTGGTTTTTGATTTCCGGTATTTGTTGTTGGGGGTTTTTTTCTGGGGGGGTGGGACGAAGTCGACAAGTGAATGGGAATGGGAACAATAAGGGGGGTTATTTTTTCCCTAAGGGGGGGTAATTGCGAAGAAGTGGAAAGCAAAGTAAGGCAAGGCAAGAATGAGAGACGAGGACAAGAAGAGTGTGAGCACACCGGCGACACAAATGGAGCGAGCGAGCACAGGTAGGATAGGATAGATAGGAGTGGGGCCTGTTGCAGTCAGCTGGCACGGGGTGACAGGGGTGACGAGGGGGGTGTGAGCGGACGCTGGAAGGGCCAGTTGGGTTTGTCGTGTCGTGCTGGCTCGGTACACTACGCGCTAGTTGCCGCGAATGACGGTGTCAAACCGGAGACTTGGTGAGGGATGGGAGCGAGCGAAGGATGGATGGACGGGGAGGAGAAGAGAGGGAGAAAGAAAGAGTAAAGAAGAAATGGGGCTTGGGAGAGGGGAGTGGCTGGTCTAACTGCAACAGCAGGGGAGAGAGGGAGGGGATGAGAAGAACAGAAGAAAAGGACCAGGGGTTCACGGGCCCAAATACACCACCTACCTACAGAAAGACGATAGAGAAAGCATCTCGGGGGGTTGCTAATTACATGTAACTGAAGTTTGAAGCCGCTGCTAGGCGCTAGGCAGTGCTGCAGGGGCTGGCTACAATGATTACCTACCTCTCTTGCCTGCCTACGGAGTAGATCGACGGTACAGCACTGACGCAGACGTGAGAGAAGACCACCACACCACACCAGCAAACTCCGAACAGTGCGGATGCAGGCGAATGCAAGAGACGCAAGAGACCAAACAAATTACACAATGATGGGATAATAGATGGATGGCACCACGCCCCCGTCTCCCACATTGTAATTAGCGAGTAGCAGCAGCAGCAGCAGCCACTTGCAAACTGTTCTGATCCATCCTGTTTTCTTCTCCCGTATGGACTTGATCTTCTCCGGTGTTACTTGCAGGGGAATCCAGCTTCAAGGCCAGGTCAGACCAGATCAGGCCAGCCCGGGCCGAGTGAGGAAAGCAAAACCTGCCAAGAGTGAACATGAACTGATAGACAACGTCAGCCCGTCAATGTGCAAACACATATTGGCAAGGGAGAGTATGCCTGCCGTACAGACGGAAACACCACGTTAGAATTAGGTGTCTACCGTGACCCGATGCTGTTCGAGCTGCCGTGTGCGTCAAGCAGGCAAGATGCGGGCGCGGCATGGCTTCTTTCTGGTGCTTTGCTAATTACTAAACTACCTAGTTTAGGTAGGTAGGTAGGTAGGTGGACGAAAGTTGACTTGCGAGACGTCTTCAAGACCTACCTAGATTAGACACCCGGCTCGTTTTGGCCTGGCCCGCCCCGAGTTTGGCTTCGGTGGCAATAGGACCACGTCGTTTATCCCTTTCACTCAGGCTCGTTAAGGTTTCCTTCTCTTCCACGAACGCAAAGCCGGTCGGTCTGCGGCTGCCATTCGGGTTTGTTTTGCGGTTGACTGCTTGCCGTTGCTATTGTTACACTCGGTACAATGCTGTGCAGCTTTGCTTCTTTTGGGACGCTTTCCCCAGCTCACAAGGTTGACTTCTTCAGCCATAAACCCAGAGAAACCCCTAAATACGGTCGCGGTCGGTGATGTAGGTAAACTACTTCGTACGCAGGGAGGTCAAGCTAGGTAGGTCAGGATGCATCTACATACACAGCATAGAGTAAACTACCTAAGTACCCCGTCTATCCCACCTTCGTCTATCCGTACCTACCTTTGGAATTACAAAGTGGACCCTAGCGCTTCTTGCTCATAACAGGGGGGGAGGCTCAACACGATGTGAATGGCAGCGTGCGTGGGAGCGAGGGTGGGAACCGGCAGGCTTGTGCGACGAGGCAGGGATCATGGCCCGAGTAAGGTGAGCGAGAGCGAGAAGAGATACGCAGTAGAGAGAGAGAGAGAGAGAGAGAGAGAGAGAGAGAGAGAGAGAGAGAGAGAGTGTGTGTGTGTGTGTGTGTGTGTGTGGACTTGTGTCCATCCTCCTTGGGGACAATGAGAGGAGTCGAAGACAAGAGTGGAGTCGAAGACGGTTTGCGGAATGAATGGGCAATGGATCATGCCGGTAAACGGCAAAGCAAAACGAGATGCAGTAGTCAGAGTGTTGTTGCTTTTCTGAGCTCTCACCTCCCATTGATGCAGGCCGATGACCCATGTTGAGGATTGGCCCTGTTCCCCAGATTAGAGAGTCCGAGACACTCGAAAAGAAAGAAAAGGCGACGGCATGGAATCAACTCACCATCGAGCCTTCTACCTACCCTACGTGCCTACTACCTACCTGGGCAGGTAACATGACCTCTCATGGCTGCATAGCAGGTGGGCAAGGTGGGAAATGCCATCCCATCACGCCGCACGTGGTGGCAGAACACACGAGCAAACCCCCCCGTAGGCAGCCTTTTGTTTCCTGTGTCCTGTTCATTTCTCTAATTCACTCTTCGTCGGTGACGCGGTAGTGGTAATGGAATGGATGTGTCGTCCCTGGCCCACGGGTCCTACTCCGGAATAACCGTGGTGAGGGTATGTCACCAAGGTAGGTAGGTAGGTACGATGGGTTAACCAACAGGTAGGTGCAAGTAGTGTCTACTACTATTGTACCTATGCAGGAGTTTGCCACCCATCCACCGGTGCAAACAACATCGCTCACGCTAGTTGCGACATGCAGCCAAGTATTTAGTTTATACCTACCTACACTACTCCTACTCCCTGTCCCTTGGCGCAAGCGTCTTACATCACCTTCGACCACGAATTGGGCAGGGGACGCCACATCAAGCAAGAAGCACGTCGCTTGTGCGACAATACCGAGTATCCATGGCACTACCAATCTCGCTCGACTCGGACTCGACTAAAGCTGACTGTGCTTCATTGCGCAACTCCTCTCCACCTGAACTAGGTACGTTACTACTGGCTAGGTATTCGTACCTACTTAGGTGTGTCTACGTAGTTTAGTAGACATTGGCATCGTGTTTCCTCTTTCTGACCAAGTCAATAGCTGTCGCCCGTACCACCGTCGCCAACCGACAAACAGCCCCGTCGAGTGCGGCGGATATTGGTCAGCAGCGACCCGACCATGGATGGCCATGACTTGACTCAACCCAAACCTAACAAACACCTTAGCGGCCTTCGGCAACCCAGCCGCATCTGGGCCGTCGACTGTCGAACGCTGGCGCTTGGTTACCGGTACTCGAGGGATTCGAGGGGCCGGCCATACATAAACTAGTATCCGTAGGTATTCATTCCCCTAAAGACACGGTCCCATACAGTAGGTACTCCTCCTAACTTGGGCACTCGTGAAGGTTTTTGTACATAAAGTCAAACCGAATCCGCCAATCGCCGGCGAGTCCAGGTTCGACCAGCTATCGTTGCAATAGCCAAGGCAAAGAGGGAAGATTGGACAACGGGCCAACACCGAGACCCATATCGCGCCATGCTAAGTCAGGCAGCCTTTAGATCAACTGTCGTGGCCACGAGGCCAACCGCCGACAAACTGCTCCGATGGAGGGACAGGCATTCGCCCTAGTTGCCGGCCGTCCGAACGAATATTATCACGGTGCGAGCTACCTACTAACCAGCCAGCAAACCGGTCCATTATCATGATTTGCCACCACGGTCTAGTGTACGGTACAATGTAAGGCTTTCCGGCGGTGCAGACCGAGCCATGTTTCCTTCGCCTCTAATATTAACGAATTCTCAAAAACTCACGCTGCCAAGATTCCTGGTTGGGCTCTCTGCTTAAACACCGGTTCCATGGATCTTGACCGCATGTCAAGATCCACTACGGGACGTGATAACGCAGCGCCGGGCTGGAAGGCGTATGACCAACCCAGTGTCAATTTAGACCCCTTCTCCTTCGTATTTGCCGACTGCGTCACAATAAGACGAATGCAAGGGACGCCACCACGTCTTTGTTGTGTCCTGCCCTGCAAACGGGCGCCGCACTTTGACTTTTGGCGGATTCGGAGCAGTCAATGTATCAACAGGGCGTTAGCAAGTCGATTTGGCATCCCTGTCCCCCCACGTGTGGAGAATATCATGGTTGCCCTTTCAAGTTTCCTTAGCTCGCCCCTCTCACTCGCTCACTCTCTCACTTTCTCTCTCTGCGTTTGCCCTTCTGCCACACGCCTGACAAACCTGACTAACACCAACAATCACAAGGGAAAACGGGCTAATTTGGTAGTACACTCTGTGGAGGCTGATGGTCGACATCTTCGCAACCTGGACTTTCTGTCAAATAGATCTAGAGTATCATTGAGACCCCAGGCTCCACTGTAGCGCGTATGCTCCATCGTCTCCGTAGGGGGGTTGGGGCCGCCTCTCACAGACTCGGTTCAACTATCCATGCAAGAAACATCTTCATCGGCGCGAATGGCTGTCGAAGGCCCGTCAGCATATCGGGTGTGCCCCCCGAGCCCGGTCTGTTCCACTGTTTCTCGAAGAGCTGGTAGCCGACGCTTGCGCATCAGCTTCACCGCCAAAAGCAAAAGAAGAGAGGGAGGGGAAACGCCTTGAAACTGTGTACAAACGTGCTGCCCGTTACCCAACGACGATAACGACGAGCACCATACCTATACGTGTACCGCGGCTTGCCCCGCTCTTGAGGATACCCAGTTGACCCGCCTGACAGCGAAGTGCAGGCACGCCTGGTCCAATCCGAGACACAAAGAACGTGTGGAACGCGAAGAACATTTTGCAGTCTTCTGGAAAGATTTCCGCCCCTAGATTTCCGACTGCTGGCCCAGATTAGCGACTCATATCATCTTGTCATCCGCCCTCACTCTACCAAACCAAACCACGCGGTCAGCTAAACTCAAGACATTGTCACAATGGAAACCGCTGTCGGCGGAAAGAAACAAATCCAGAATAGCTTTTTGATCAGCGCCATGCTCATAGACGTATGCTCCCCCATCCACCAACCCAAAAATAGAAGACCTCTTGATGAATCCGACTTTCCATCAGGCCCATTTCAATGACAAAAACTGAATCTACATGGTACAGGTGCATCCAAATGAACAAGCACCGACCATGGAAATGGAATTCTCAACCAATGCCATGCTCACACGAGAAGCTCATTCCCAAATCCTGCAGGTTCGTTTCAGAAGCTCTGACTGAAGGAGCATGCTAGACGTGGCAGCACCCATCATCGGTCATCTCCGTGTCGAACACATGACACTATCCCTTATCCCCCCCCCCCCCCCTTTTTTTTTTTCAGGGGTGGATCCAAGACGTATCATCCGCAGACGTTAAGGCGCGCGACGGACGGGTCGTGGTCGCTGACGAGGTCGTCGTAAAACTCCCAC
>MU843524.1:0-44211 GCA_030867255.1 Colletotrichum somersetense | reverse complement strand
ACGTGGATGTGCTCGTACGCGGTGCCGTTCTTGGGCCCCCCCCCCCCCCCCCCCCCCCCCCCCCCCCCCCCCCCCCCCCCCCCCCCCCCTTTTTTTTTTTTCTCCTTTCAGCGTTTGACAACCATGGTGCCCTCCGCTGACAGTCTCCAGACAGTCCAGCAGTTGCGGCTTACTTGATTACTCTCCGTCAGTGACAACTCCGCTGGGGGGCCCAGACTTGACTGTTCAACGCTGCTGATCCTGCAGATCATAACCAAAACCCCCACAATACGGCCGCGTAGGTCGGTCTTTTAGCCCAGTTCGGCAAACGCCTTGTTCAGGGGTCAGTAATGGCCCCGGGATTTCAAGGATATCATTGCATTTCTTCTTCTTCTTCTTCTTCTTCTTCTTCTTCTTCTTCTTATTTACGTCTGGATGCATCCACAGTCTCAACATCTCCTGTCAATATATGCGTCTGCTCATCTTCCACAGTTGAAACAGGACTGCTTCTATGTATTTGCAAGCACTAAGACGACTTGATGCGGGCGTCATATGACATGTCCTCGTAAGCCTCGACGCACGTGGCGAAGGTGCAATGAGTCCTGTGGACCCCGTATAGACATGCATGCCTGCCACTGTGTACCTGTGCGACCTTCCAAGGGGCGACTGCGTTGGCAAGGTACCTTAGTATAGGCTTATGCATGCGAAGGGCGCGCAAGCTCTTGCAACTGCAGCAATGAATTAGCACGTTGTTGGTTATCCCGGCGGCATAGGGTTCGTGGCAACGTCGCCGGCCGGTCGACATACCTTCCTCATCTCGTCGAGAGGTGGTATAAACAAGTCGCATGCCAAACCGCTGGTCACGCCAGTCAGAAGACGGCGCATTTGTTCGAAATGCTTATTTTAAATTTATCTCATCGTAATTCCATTCACCCGGCTGACCAGACCCAGGATTGCTTCGGCTTACTTCGAGGCCCCATGCATAGGCAGAAGAAGTTTGGCTTTCACCGGCGAGCTGAAGGAACCGGACCAACTGGATCAACTGGGCGGGCTGCATTGCATGCTGCAAGAGGCCAGGACTGCAGGGAATTTTGTTTCAAGAAATGAATGGTTGCGCGCGACGACGGGCCTCAATTGAACGGGTCGCCGGGGCCCCGAATCCGACTCTTATTTGAAATACTCATGCTAGAGTGTCAACAAGCGTTGCTCATGGCCGAGAGCTGATCGGTAGGATGGTCTCTGCATAGACGACCTCAGTCTGCCGCCGGGCGATAGCATCACCGATGTGCCCTTCCTGCTTCCGCTAAACCAGGGTGGCACAAGAGCTGTCAGTTGTCTGGCAAGGCCTCTCGAGTAACGAAGCCGTCGCGGGACATGGCCATGTATTGAACAAATGCCAGCATCGCCAATGGGGAAAGTGCCAACGTTCGTTATATTCTCGGTCTCCACACAATCTAACCTTGCAGAGCACCCAGATATGCTAGCCAACTGTCTCGGGAGCCGGTATACGACCACTGCGAGCCACGCGAGTGATTTGACGAAACACTCACGGCTGATTTCGGCCGAAATCTACGGCCTTTGGTACAGAACCGAGACTTCGCTGCGACTCTGTAGAGCCAGCTTGCCAGCCCGTAAGCAGCGCCGAAACTGCAGTATGGCATTCTAACAACTTGATCATTACCAATACAGTAGGCGGCTTCTTAGAGCCGTCGGACGTCCTAGGGCCATCGGATGCCAGGGCACCAGTTCAACAATCAAACTCATTCACCCGACTCATCAAAGACAAGAATGCATGTACCTAGCAGCTTTCGGTACATCCAAAGGGTTGGCATGCTTGACCTGGTATGCACCCCAGACCCAGTACCGTATCTCGGTCGTAAGCGCGGGGCCAACCGCCTGCACGACCGACGAGCACAGTCGGAAGGGTATAATACCCTGTCCATTCTTTGTTCTTTTTCTTGCTATCCTAGGAAGGAGTAAGCAAGCCAAAAGAGGACATGGTTTGAACAAGAGCAGGAAACACGAATGGGCTATGAGGATAGCCACGGCTGGTGAGAGAGACGATGCAGGCAAGGTGGGACCCTGAGATGCCCAAATTGCTTTCTCGTCAGAATGCCGCCGTCTTACTTGGTCAAGTTGTACTGGCAATGAGGTCGAGACGGCGGGACAATTGCAGCCCTATTCTTAGCTTCTTGAGGCGTCCGATGAATGACCGGATGCATCCTCGGCGAAAACTGGCATGTGTGCCGACTCGGCCGTAATGGACTTGGGACGGGATCAAACGGAACCGAGATCCCCAAAGATCTCAAAGGAATGAGAGAGGGGAAGCCCAATGGCTTTGGCAAAGCGCTATATTCCTGAGCGAGGAACTGATCAGAAGTTACTTGAATGCAGTCAGCGATTCGCTAGAGAAAAAGCCCACGGTCACCACAATGAAGCTCTTGGTACGCTGAAAGGTTGCAAAGGGTAAACGAGGCCCGGCCAACATAGACGAAGAGGGGAGAGAGAGGGACAGTAGAGCACCCTATCGATCGCCGGAAAGAGCAGACCGAGTTTTGCTCCATACGGTTGGTGATTGAGAAAGGACTCTGTTTTCTTGTTTCTTTTTTTCTATTGTTCTTTGATCTCGGAAGGGCTATGGTGGTGAAAATAACAATAATGATGACAACCCGGGGGTAAGGACGCCGGATGCCACAAGACACGGCTGGTCCGATCCGTCATTGCACGTATGGATGACGTCACGGGCCGGGAGAGCTCTCCCTCCCGCATCGCCATTACGACCACTCTATCCGTACGACTCTTCTCTTCTCCCTAAGCCAAGCAGAATCCCATAACCGATCAAGAACTTTCAATTGAACGAAGTCGAGCTGATCTGAGTTAAATCGTCCAAGGATAGAAGAAACAGAAGAAGCAAGAACCCATCCGCAGTCAAACTTACATCACGACAAGATCGACAATTTTTTTATTAAAAAAATAAACCAAACAAAACCGAGACAACACCGCCACAGAAAACATGACATCCCAAGCCCTCCGCACCCTCAACCTCCGCGCCGCGGTCCCCCGGCCGCGCTTCACGGCGCCGATCAGGAGCCGGACGTTCGCGGGCGGCGCGGCGCGGCGACACGCCTACAAGGACACGCAGGACCGCGAGTCGCTGAACCCGAGCGGGACCGAGGGCACCAAGACGGGGCGGGACTCTGACGTGGCGCACGAGGCCGGGGCGTTCGACCCGTCGACGACGCGGCCGGGGGCGGAGAAGGACGAGGCCGGGGGAGGCTCCCTCGACGTGTCGGGCGCGAACCAGGCGGCGTCCAAGCCGCAGGGCGACAAGGCCGACGGCGAAGGCGGGGCCGGCAAGGAGACGAGGAAGGGGGGCAAGAGCGGGGGGTCGAGCGCGGCCAAGGCCGGCGACGCTTGAGCACCTTTGCGCGATGTTCCTGTACGGGTTAGAGGGGAGGAAGTGGGCAGGCATGTACTAGTATCATCAGCATCAACCTGGCGAGGGGGGGGGGAGAGAGAGAGGATGGCGTCGTTGTCGTCTTGATGTCAAATGCATGGCCATTGAACATACATGGAAACACGTATTGGGACCCGTCTCAATTTGTTTTTTTGTTGCGTCCTCCGTGAAACAAAATCAAAGGGGGTATCAATTGCAGCCCCCTCCCAACTCCAATCAAACTCCGGACCCTTTCCACGTCTTTTGTCCGCCTCCTGTTCGCCTGACTGTCGAACCCAGATTTGCCACCCATCTCATGCTGTCCCCCTCCACGAATACAACATGTCCACGTCTAACGCCCCCACCGATCTATGCGTACAAACCATCGGGATCGTCGTTCTCGTCGTCGTCCGGCACGATGACCTGCTCCTTCTTCTTTGTCAGGTCCTTGCGGCACATGGGACAGCTGCCCTTGCTGCGCAGCCATGGGCTCACGCACTCCAGATCGAAGCGGTGGCTGCTGTGGCACGGCAGCTCGACGACGAGGGGGTACTGGTCGTCGAGGAACTTTTCAGCGCAAATCGGACACGCCTCGTCCTTGCCGAGGGCCTTCTTGGAGACGCGGTCGAGGGAGTCGAGGTACTCCTGCGAGACGCCGGGGATCTCGGTGGGGGGGCTGGCGATGTCGCGCTCGAGAGCCTCGACGAGGCCGGAGAGGAAGCGGGCGTTGTCGGCGTTGGGGGCCGTGGAGAAGAGCGTCTGGAACTGCTGCTGGAGGAGGTGGTAGAGAGCGGCGGCGTCGACAGGGGTCGGCGTCGCGTGCGGATTCGTGTGGCGGGTGGCGGACGGGGCATCGTTGGTGGTAAGGTTCGTGAGGAAGGAGGTGAAGGACGACATGTCAATGCGCCGAGTCCCTTCTTGGGTCGAGGGTGCGGGCTTGATGTTGTGCTCGACTGGGAGAGAGGGTTATTAGTCAGGGAACGCATGATGGAGGGAGATTGGGTTTATGGGATGCGTAACGGGCGGACGGAGGAGGGGTTATACACACTTTCGTATTGTGTAGCCATTTTGGGCGGCTGTCCGAACGCTAGGACTTGGTGAGGTCGAGACGGGTGTTGGAATTAGAGGTAAAGCTCTTTCGAGAATCGAAGTTGAGGACGAGATGTTGGTGTAGACTTTTCTAAGTCTTTCTTGGAGAAGCCAGGGCGAGGCTGCTGCGATGATGTGGCTAGGCAGTCGTTGGTTGTCGCAAGTTCAGACTGAGGAGGTGAGGGGCTAGCGGAAAGGAGGTGGGGGGGAGCTCCAATGCAGCTGCGCCGCAAAAAGAGGAAAGATGCAAGGATCAGCACCCCGCGCTGGTGTGGCTGTCCACCATATCTCCATCTCGCACCTTACACCTTCCACCGGTGGCCAACCTGGGCCACCAATACCCAAGGGGAAGGTTTGTCGCATTACGGACTATGCATGCCAGTGGCATATTGCTACCACCGTGACATTGGCTCTTGGTACTGCGGAATCTCTCCTGCAAGTTGACGGGTTCCTCGGCGTTAGATTTTCCGAGTATTCGGGGAGGCCCGACAACTGGTCAAATCCCGCCCGCTATGGGTTGGTTTCCCTTTGGCGGAGTTTCGAACACAGGCGGAGCGTGCGCACGTCACCTTGTCGCCAGAAAGAAGCACGAGTGGATTAAGTTGTCCATGTTGAGGCCGAGCTGGGAGGCGACATCATATATCGTTATGCGGCACTCATGGCCATAGTTCGAAGGCTTGAAAGTACCATTAGGTAGGTACTAGAGAGTTCGCACTTCAAAACCTACCTGGTAATGCTTTAACCAGCCGGAACGAAGAACCCTCGGCAACTGGGTGTGCCAAAGTATCGACTGTTACGGCGATGGAAGCGGATCCCGGCGATAAGGTAGCGAATCACCCGCCGCCGCCGAAGTCCGCATGAGTAAGGTAGGTGCCGCTAGACCTAGGGAATCGCCATGGTGCCTTGGCAACAACATTCACTTTGCGATGGATGCTCGTCCTTCTGCAATGCATGTCGTTGATCGTGCCCTTGTGCTTCAGTGTTCCGAGAGGTACTCTACTCTGGCACCACCTCAGTCGGATTAAAAGCCCCGGAAACGAGGCCGACGGTACTAGTCATGGTTGAACGTGCGCAGAATCCTTTGTTAATGCACGGTTGTCTGGCCTGACTGGTCGGATTCGGTCTAAGTGCGTCTTGGTGAGATAGTGAGGCAGAGAGAGTCACCGAGGCAGATGAGGCTGGCGAACCTGGTTTACATACAGTGGAGGTGGATCAGACCAAGATGGAAAGATGCGAGCGGAGTAGGTCTGTATGAAGAGGATTGATCCAGCAACGATTCTCCGCAGACTGTCCTGTCCGGTTGCTAAAAGAGAAGGACCGGTGTGGAGCATGACTGGGCAGCCAATATGGCCGTTGAGACGTCATGTCATGCACATCGTACTACGTAGTACCTTTGTACTGCCTACCTATCTCCCACCTGGTTTGTATGTGAAGTAGAGAAAACCAAACCGCTCCGACCTCCCCTGGCCGAGTTTAAAAATCATACCGACCGTTCCAACTTTCCCAATCGTCCCTTCTGCAACGCAGTGATTTTCTCAACCACCCCTACCTCCTCCATCAAGTCCCATCCCGTCGTCTCTGCCTTGGATAGCTTAGTGTAGGTAAGTGCAGGTGCCAACATCAAGTCACCATAGCTCGCAGCCTTGTCTCACCAATAGGCACACAGACAGCGTAGAGGTCAGGTCCTTGAACCCGAAAGAGAAGCAAGCAACAAGCTCCCATAAAGCCTGCATCAACATATCTCACGGACTTCCTGCACCTCGCTCCCGCGCCTCCTTTCTTTTCTTTCTTCTTCCTCTTCTCTTGTTCCACACACAGACAGGAACAGAACGCAGCCGCCTGCAGCATCGCAGATAATCCCAAGCCGTCTACGCCAGATACCACGCCGCCGGGTCGTCGACTCCATCATCCTATTCTTTGCTCTTGCCATTGCAACGCTGGTACCTGCTTGTTCAAAGCTACTGTTGCGCAAAAAAAATTAAATTTATTTTTTCTCTCACCATCCAAACTACCATGGCGCACTCGGCCGCAGTCATTGGGTCCACAGGCCTCGTCGGATCCCACATCCTCACCAACCTCATTACCTCGGAGGCCTTTGCCACCGTCAACACAATCTCGCGCCGCCCGCCCAAGGCCGGCGGCCTAACCCTTAAGCCCATCATCGAGAAGGACACCTCGGCCTGGCCGCCCAAGTTGGCCGCCCTGCAGCCGCTCCCCACCGTTGTCATCTCCGCCCTCGGTACTACGCGCGCCGCCGCCGGCAGCATCGCTGAGCAGTGGAAGATTGATCATGACCTCAATGTCGAGCTCGTCAAGGCCGCCAAGGCCGCCAACATCAAGGCCTTTATCTTCATTTCCAGTGCCGGCACCCGCAGCCTCCTCTCGGGCCAAGCGCCCTACAGCAGAATGAAGAACGGCGTCGAGGACGCCATCAAGGAGGCCGGCTTGGACCACGGCATCATTCTTAAACCCGGCTTGATCCTTGGTCAGCGTGAGGAGGGCCGTGCCGCCGAGGGTATCTTCCAGACTGTCGTCAAGACTCTTGGCATGGTCAGCACCGGCATCCAGGACACCATTGGCCAGGAGGCTGAGGTCATTGCCCGCGCCGCCGTGCACGCGGCCGTCCTCGTGGAGCAGGGCAAGGCTCCAGCCGGTGTTTGGGAGATTGACAGCTCCGAGATTGTGAGACTTGGACGGACCGAGTGGAAGCACGGCCCGTGGCCCCGCTCTTAGGTTCTGCGCGGATGCTAAGTGTGTTTCCCGTCACGGCACGGCGCCGGCGAGGGATTCTCTGAACCAATCGCGTCCCGATCGGCTGTTACTAGAGTTAGACACGGTCACGATACCACGGTCGACAGGGCTAAATAGGTTGCACACACTCTGGAGGATCTTGTTTCGTGCTGTGGCGCGACGTTGCCCCTCGTCAGTGGATGAGTGCTGCTTCATGGGTTGTTAGTTGGTTGCGGAAGTTGCCTTGGGTGGTAGCGAGAAGTCAACCTCCCGCTTCCCCCCTCAGTTGGATTTTCATGTCGATGGTTATTGGTCCTGCTTTGTTGGACTTTGTTGATATCCCCTCATGTATGGAAATACCACCCACTGTCTTTGGACTTGTGATGTTTGGTTTTGTATCGCCTAGCAGATCATGCAGAAGAAACACTTGTTGTCAAAAACCGATGAGAAAATCTCCGCACCTGATAATCTTATATGGGACGGGCGTATAACCAATAGTACCTACTACCTATCTATTGGACGAGACCGCCAAGGCACCAATACCTATTGTGATGCATTGTCATAGGTACGCTACAGCCTCCGACCTGCCGTACCGGCTCCTTCCCCAAGAGGATGGACCCACATCCACAATCCCCGATAGATGCTTCCAACTCGACTGGTCTGGCCCGAGCAAACAGGTGCCTGCCTCCTGGCGCCCCTCCCGCTCCTGCCCTTCGGTTTGATAACGACAGCCAAAGCCTTTATCGAAGGTGCCCGAACCACAGACCGCAGCCGACCCCTCCATCCAACCGTCCAGCCCCACCACATCTCATCCACCGGCGACGACTCACCACTCACTCCATGTCGCAAGTCGCAATTCCCCCAGTTCTCACAAACCTCTCACACAGCCTTTCTCTAGCCTTGAACCTATCTCACCTATAAAAAAAAAGACTGCCCCTCCTTCCGTGACAAGTCGCACGACAGACACCCAGTCTTCTGACTTGGAATCATAGTGTTTGTGAGCCAATTCCTCCTTACGCGAAAAAGGGATTCATCCACGAAACCGCGAAGCTCACTCAGGCGTAGATTAATCAGCACCACCGAATCTCCTCAGCACAGCAGAGGTGCGCAAGACGCTCAGATAGCTACACTTACTCATTCACACACACACACTCACCCGCCCACGCGACATTTTACAAGATGGCGGAAGAGACGACACGCCCTCTCATCGTCGGCCCGGACTCTGGTCCCGAGGCCCCCTTCCCGCTCAAGATGGAGGGTAAGGTGATATCTGGCTTCGGCCGGGGGTCCAAGGAGGTCAGTCAGCGTCGCTTCTCTCACCGACGTCTCTCACGGCATGCACGCACGCACGCCTCACAAATGACCACGCCGCTGACCAAAGCCCCCCACCACCACCACAGCTCGGTATCCCGACCGCAAACCTCCCCGTGGACGCCTCCCAGACCCCCTGGATAGATACCGCTAAGTCTGGCGTCTACTTCGGCTGGGCCTCCCTCGCCCTGCCCGCCTCGCACCCGGACCGCGTCGCTCCGCCGCCCTCCTCCGGCTCCGGCCCGGCCCAGCCTCACCTCGAGTTCCAGCTGTACCCCATGGTCATGTCCATCGGCTACAACCCCTTCTACAAGAACACGGTCCGCTCCGCCGAGGTCCACGTGTTGCACAAGTTCGCGGCCGACTTCTACGACGCCCACATGCGCCTCCTTATCCTCGGCTTCGTCCGCGAGGAGAAGGACTACAAGAGCCTCGAGGCCCTGGTCGCCGACATCAACACCGACTGCGACGTCGCCCGGGCCTCGCTCGACCGAGACGCCTGGGCGCCGCCCAAGGCTCTGAGGCCCGGGGCCGACAGGGATGGCGCATTGGACGCCAAATGGCTCGTCGAGCCGCTGCCCAAGGCCTGAACGGACTCTTCGTGGCCTACCCGGCCGGCCGGCCATCCCTCCTCCCCCTACAATGATCATTACGACCTCAATAGAGCACGGGTGAATCGAAGCGTGGAATTTAGATATATAGAATAATCATTTGAGAAAGAATAACAACAAAATGTTCTGTCTCTCTGTCCGTAATAGTAAAGGGGGGGAGGGGGGGACTCTAGGGTTCGTTCGATGTACTTCCCCCACCCTCTCCTCAAAGGGTATGGCCGAAGCAAAGTTTGTGGGAAACCGATGAATATGAATGAATCATGATACAGAGATGCGCCCTTCCCCTACTTCCCCTGCCAAACGGAGGGGGAAAGTCATGCCTCGACTGATGACTGGAATAACCAGAAAAAGAAAAGAAGAAAAACAACAACAAGGGGACGCTGTCCCGATTCAAACCCTCAAAAAACGAAAACAAAAAACGCCGCCCATGCCCCCTCCTTCATATATGCCCTGATCACTCCTTTTGTCTTTGTTTCCTTCTTATCCCTCCTCTGCATCTCCGACTTATACTGCCAGGCCATGCGGTTCTTTGTTCGGGTAATAACACGGAAGGAACTGTATTCTGTTAGTCGATGACGGCCTCGGTGGAAAGGGAGACCAGCACTCACGTTCATCACAATCAGCATGGGGATATCGAATACGTCTCGCTTAATCATCCAGCAATACCGGCAGTCCACCTTGCCGTCCTTCTCAATCTTGGAGATGCCGTGCTCGCCGTCGATGCGGGTGACACGGTTGCTGAGCATGCTCTTGCGCGGGTCCTGCTGCGGCGCCATTTCCGTCGACCCAGCCGCCTCGGCCTGTTCCTTGGTGCGGTACTTGAGGATCCGACACGTGCGGTTGACGCTGCCGCGGCTGTCGCCGAACGCGAGGTGCGAAAAGTCGTCGTAGAACTCGACGACGCTATCGTCGTCGAGGATCTCGGCGATGAAGACGGGCTGCTTGCGCGAGCCGCCCTCGCCCCTGAGCTGGTCGAGCGTCGAGATACCGGCGCGGCCCGCGCTGCGGCCGCTATTGGTGGTCAATCCCGCCCCGCCCGTGTTGACGTTCAGGTTCGGCTCGTTTCCCAGGAGGACATCCTTGGTCCATCCGGTCAGCGCGATGAACTCCTTGTTGACGGCGGCGATTTCGCCAGTGCGGCGGAGGACGATGGTTGGCGCAGAGCAGTGGTGCATAAACTCCTCGTACTCGAACAGGGTCCGTTGGAAGCACTTCTCCATGAAGATAAGGTCCTGTCGGCTGAGCGTCTTGGTGCAGGCGATGAATGACGGGCGAATGCTGGCGAGCGCCTTGGCGATGCGTAACGTCCTGTTGGCGGAGAAACGTTTTGGCAGGTAGTCGATGAGGGCGTGGAAGCCGGCCAGGTACGGATACGGCTCCTTGACGGTGTCATAGATGGACGACGGATCGCGCTGCCGCTTGCCCAGGAGCGTGTGCGGTCCACTCTTCTGGGCCTGTCCAGGCTTGGATTTGGGGCGACTAGGGGCGGTTATGGTCTGAGAGTTTCCAACAGCGCCAAAGTTCCCACTTGGAGATCCTTCAAAAGTAAAGTTAGTAGGTTGCGGGCTGGCTGTCTGGTCTGTGCCGGGACTATGTAGGCTTGTTGGGCCAGCAGCAATGGCGTAGGCATGTGGGAGGCCATGTTGCAGATTGCCTTGTTGGTACATGCCGTTGGAAGACTGGTCTACACCCATGAAATCGTTGATCATACCGCTATCGTAAACTTGGCCAAACTGGTTGTTGCCGTTGCTAAAGACGTTTGTGGACCCGAAGTTGACTTCACCGCCCGGTCCGGATAAGGAGCCGTCGCGCGGCGGTGTCTCGGCCGCACCGGACGACATGTGCCCAAGCATGCCAAACTCCATGGCGCCATATTGGCTGCCAAAGTTGAGCCCTTCCAGATCGAAGTTGAAGATTGCCGGGTTGCTGGGGTCAAACAACGTATTAAAGGGGTCGTTGGCGACCTGGGGCGAGATCATACCGCCGAGGGACCGCGCGGTGTTGCCCTGTTGTGGGAATGACGGCGATATCGGTGACGGTTGCGCTTGGAACGGTAGGCTCTCGGGAATCCCGACAGACGTTTGCTGTCCGGAGTAGACGGGGAAGGATGCCGTCGAGGTTTGGCCAAAGTACGTGCTACCTGCGGTGGAGGCCGTGTCCGAGGCTCCGCTGTGATGACGCTGGCCGTTGGGACGGGACGGCGCGGCCGTTGTGTTGAAGTTAGGTCCCAACACAGGCCGGAGAGCCTCTGGCGGAGCATCGTGAAGATACTTTGCCTTCTTGCGGACGCCGTCCTGGCAAGCGTCTGCGAGTCCACGCTTAATACATCGCTGACATGGTCGTTCATCTCCTGTAGCCATCACATCAGCAAGATTGCATCGCAGACAGCCACACAAGTGACAGGACAGTCATGGCCCCTTTTCAAGGGATTTAGAAAACAAAGGGAGGGAAAATAGGGCCAAACAAGACTTCACAAGCACTTCACTTGACCAGAGACCACCGCGAACCGGACCCTGGTAAATCGGGCGGAGCTTACCACAAGTCAGATGGGCTCTTTGACAGGCGAAGCACGCCCTGCGGGCTTTCTTCCTCCTCGGTCGTGAAGGGTCCTTGGGATCATATTTCTTCTTGACCTCGCCGTTCGTGTCGGCACCGCTCTCGTGAGATTCAGCCATCTTGTCGTCGTCGTCGTCTCTAACGGGCGTGTCGTCGTCGTACTCGTGGTCATTATCTGACATGGCATCCGAGGCCTCTGCCCCGGTGTCTTCGGGGCCCTCCGGCATGGCGTCTTGGGTTTATATACAAGCCTCCTCCCGGGCAGAAAATACAACAGCGCAATGACTGGCGGTAGTAACGGCAGCGCACTGCAGAATCCGATCCGGGAATCTCCCTGGCGCTATGCTTGCGAAACCACACGGCTTACCCTCAAACGTAGGTATGCGGGCCTGGCCTGGCCTGGCTTGGTGCCGCGCTGGGCAGGCGTTGCAGAATAGGAAATGTATTGGGAAAATCTCTCTGCGGTCAGAGTTGAGTGGCACACGCCGGGGGGTCTGGCTGGATTGGCGAGACACACAGTCTACAGTGCAGCACCGGCGTGGGCTTGTTGTCCCTAGAGCCTGGGTGCGCAAGGGCAGCTTCGAGTTTGCGAATAGGATCCGAGCTGGATACTGGTACCCGTGTAGTTGTGGTATGGCAAAAGCTGAACCCGAACCAGGCGCTGTACACTGCCGCAGTGCGGACGGAAGGGTCCTGTTGTCTCCCTTCCTTCCAGATGCGCCGCACGCAGGCAGACGGGCGGCTTACAAGCAAGGCGACGCAGGTGAAATTGGGAGAGAGAGCCTTGGGTTTTCGTATCCTCAGCAGTCAGGCGTCTCCAATGGTAGGTAGGTGGAGAGAAGGAGGCGTTCCTTGTGCGACGTGCTCGTCACGGCAGGACTAGGACTCGATAGTTGGCGCAGCCGTCTCGAGACCGGAGGTTGCGTCGCGGACCACATGAGGTCACGGTGACGGTGACGAGGGACAGGGTCTTGGGGGATGATCGAGGGCTGGCGGCGACGGCTTCGAGCCGGAGTGGATGTGACAGAGGTTTTAAGAGGTCGATAGCAAGCGTGGTGTCTGCGGGTAGCCGTAGCCCTGGTGCTTATTGCAGACAGGTACAGACAAGCAGGCAGGCAGGCAGGCAGGCAGGCGAAAGTGTGGACGACTGGCTACTTGGGGTAAGTAGTGCTTGTGGAGGGGATCGCATTCGCAATGCAAGTTGAAGTCGAAGTCGCGGCGGCGCAATTGAGCGGAAGACGACGTCGACGTCGTCGTCGTCGTTCGGGTCGGGGTCGGGGTCGGGGTCGGTGATTTTTGGAGTCACGATATTTATCCTCGGTCGGGTGGAAGAGGAGCACGCGAGGAGGTTTCGTTTCTGGAGCTGACGGTAACCGAGAAAGAGAAAGCAGGCGATGGAGAAAGAGAGACGGCAAAGTACAGTACCACCCAGCCGCCCACACACACCACACAGGCACTCACTCACACTCACAAGCGCATACAGATAGACACTGGCAGCCAGTGAGGACGAACGCCATCCCTCCCAGCCTCACTGTCGTTGGTCAAAGATTTGCTTGCTGGGCTGCGGGGTTTTTCTTGGAGAAAATGCCAAGCCCGCCATTGGTCCAGAGAGGAAATATGGGCGGCTCATGTGGGTATTTAGGTACCCAATGGCCCACTCTGTATCGGCTACTTCAGAATGACGGCAGCTGGTGCGGCAGACAGGCGCCGTAGACGCCCAGGGCTGAAGTATCCGATACTCTCCGTTCGAGTCCGTTGTTGCCCAGAGTCTGCGCAGTCGGTCAAGTCCCTTGAAGAGCTTTTTTATTACACGTGTAGGCACGTGCCGGAGTACCGCATCGGACCATGAGCGAAAGGTTGGGTTGTGTACTATAATGGTAACAGAACCAAATAACAATCAGAAGGACCTTGCTTACTTTCCATCGTTCCTCGGTACCTCTTAAGGTTTCACTGGTCTCGAGGCAGGGTACGTATCTACCTATCTTAGGCACCTACCTACCTAGGTAGGTATCTAGGTAGGTATCGTAAACAGGTGGGTGGGAGGACACATAGGTAATGTAGGCTTGTCCTGCCGCCCGCCGGCTGCGCCTACCTACGCCTGCAGAAGCTGCACCTATGCACATGCAGCTCGGGCCCATACTCAATCCGACCAGGAAACGGCGACCCTCTCACACAAGCCAAACAAACAAACATGGGGAAGTGTGGGACATGGGCCAGGTTGGTTGACTTGACCACATCTTGTTTCTGGTCCAATTCACCTCACCCACGGCCCGCCTGCTCTTATGTCAACAACCTCTTCAAATCTCATCAAAATCTCATCAAATCCGAAACCAAACGCTTATTAACAACAATCCGCGCCCGCCTCTTTCCATACTCGATCCCCCCCGGCCCATGCCCCCCCCAGGACATCCCTCAGTATTTTTTGCCAATATGACCCATCCCCGTTGCACAGCATCACGTTAACGACGCAACTGCAAGCCACACCATTGGCCATCTGGCATTTCCACTATTCCCGTGCTGCATGTGAGATCCAATACGATCTCGACGCCGGCAGTGTGCTAACATTGGCTTCACCTTTGAATGTGTGACTCAGGCGCTGCGAGACCGAGCTCTCGTGTGGCATCGTCACATTAAAATTTGGTATAACCTACGGGCCGAACATCTATCTATATGCGGTGCAGCAACCACTAGGGGTATCTCGTTGCATGCGAGCACAAAACCATCCAGGGCCTTACACCGTCATTGACAGCCATTCGATGCGCTGCGT
Source organism: Colletotrichum somersetense (assembly GCA_030867255.1). NCBI lineage: Eukaryota > Fungi > Ascomycota > Sordariomycetes > Glomerellales > Glomerellaceae > Colletotrichum > Colletotrichum somersetense. The sequence continues at coordinate 29,732 of MU843524.1, read as the reverse complement.
AGCGTGACCCTCCTCCGCCTCGTCCTGATGCCACTCGATCAATGACAGGCCAAGCCTCTGGCCTTTTGCAGACGGCTACTGCCGTCATCTCATGACGATCGTCGTGACCAACAGCCGCATCTGCTGCGCGCCGTCTCCCGCTTCATACTACGCAGTGGTCATCCAATATTGCCGCACAGCATCCTTGCTCGGCCGTCTGGGTCAGGAACGTGGGAGTCGCGTGCATGCGCCGAGCCAGAAAATAATGACAATAACGGGGCTGCATGCGACGCCATCGACCATTCAGGGCCAAGCAGCCTGTCTCTGTCAGTCCTCCGGGACAATCTGTAAAGTCTGTGCGGTACCGCTCATGTCTGATCCTTCCTTCACCGGCTGTCGCTGAATCTCTCATTTGACTCGGCCCGCCCGCCACCAACCGCCTGCGTGTCCTTGGACAGTCTCGAGACTTCTTCCTCCTAGCCACGAGTGGCGAATCGGCTGCGACCCCTGATCCTCTTGCCGTACTTGAAGAAGATGAACGGGAACGGCAGCATGGCCACCGTTAAAAAAGCGAGCAACGACGAGGCCCAGGAATATCCCAGTTTGTTGTACATTTGAGTCCCGAACAACGGGAAGGCAGCTATCCCAAGGCATCCGAGTCAGCACAGGAACGAGACACGACACCACCCAGTCGGGTGGTTATGAGCGTTGGTGCCACCAGGTAGTTAACTCACCAGCAAACATGCATCGAACAAACGCATTGCTTGCGAGGGCCGAGGCGGCGTACATGGGATAAGCATCGACCTGTGAGCCCAATACTTTTTAGCACAAATTCCGCCGTGTAACCCCCCGGTCCTGAGACTAATTCCAAACCCCTGGAACGCCACAATCGGGGAGCCGACAGCGAAAGGGCCATCACTTACAAGGAACGTAAAGATGCCAGTAAAGACAAGGAGGGTTCTGTGACACCACCAAGGCGGTCAGCTGCATGTCCCGCATACAAGTGGGGGGGGGGGATAAAAACGAGACAACACTGTGGTCCGTAAGGCCTGACAAAGCTTTCCCAACGGCCGAGAACATGCGCAAAGACACATGAACCTGCAGAAACCTGCCGGACGCGACCACGGGCGTGTCTTGTCACGGCAGCACGGTACGGATGCCGTGGAACCACGGGTCATTCTCCAGCTTTGGGTCATGCTTGCGATGCTGTGCGAAGGAAAATAAACCGACTTACCCTGCTCCAAAGATGGCAGATCCAATGATGGGCACGATCCAGTGCAGGTGAAGACTCCATCCGAACCAAAAGATGCCAATAGGGCACAGGAAGGCGCCGCAAATGACTGCAGGGAGGCGGAATTCCGGCTCGCTCGCTCCCTCGACACCCGTCTCCTTCTCCAGATTGGCTATGAGCCGGCTGCGGATATGGTGCCACAAGGGGTCAGTCGCGGCGGCAAGGAACATGCCGACGAGAATGCCCAAGAAGGTCAGGCCGACCTGCCACAGGTTGAGGCCGTGGACGTTGCCGAAGACGAGCGGGAACGCGCCGAAGAAGAGATACAAGATGCCCAGGAGGATTGCCGAAAAGACGTCGAGGCTGAGAACCATGGACTCGAAGGCGAGCAGCTGGAAGGGGCGCATCAGCGAGGTGCCGATGGTCTTGATGACGGACTTTGTGGTCTTCTCCACGGGGGCCTTCCAGCGCTCGTCTCCCGTCTCCGTTCGGATCTTGCGTGCCTTGTTCCGAAGGACGATCGGATCTATACCGCACACGTCAGCCGCCAGGAGCCAATGGGGGGGGGGGGGGGGGGTTGGAAGGGGGAAGAGGAGCCCTCGCCCCTCAACGGGTTCAACTCACGATAAGTCTCAGGTACGAAGACGACAATGGAGACCAGCAGCACAAATGCCCATATGATCATCACGTAATAGGTCCACCTCCAGTTGGCATGGTAGTTGATGAAGCCGCCCATCAGCGGGCCGATGCAGGGCCCGATGAAGGGGGCAAGCGAGTACATGAGCATCGGAGCTTGGAGCTCGTGACGGGCGAACAAGTCACTAACGGTGCCGCCGGACACGGCCAGGAAGGCGCTGCCCGACAGGCCGTCGATGAAGCGAGCGACGATCATGGTCGCGATGTTCTGGGCGACGGCTGAAGGGATGAGCCAGATGACGTACATGGTCCAGGAGACAATATAGATGGGCCGGCGGCCCCAGAACTCGCTGAGCGGGCTCAAGAACATGGGACCCAGGCTGATTCCAAGGACGAAAGTCGACAGCCCGATGGTGGCCACGATACGGGAGTTGCCGAACTCGGCGTCCATCTGGCCGTAAGTCGAAGTGTAGATGGAGCTTGCGGCGGTGCTGTCTCACAACGTCAACGCCAGATGCCTGGCTCTCGCCCGCGCCGCGGACGAGTGGTTTCTCACTTACACGCAAAGGCTGGCGCACGACACAATGGAAACGACGAGCCACTTCCTGAACGTGCTCATGCTTCGCGGGCACATTGGATCGCTGTCGCCGCCGTCGAAGGCCACCTCGTAAGGGTCGGCCTCTTTCTCGGCCGCTCCCTCACGCGGGCTGTCGTCTTCGTGCTGGTAGTCGTCGCAGCTGTAACCGTTGTGCGAGCGCGGCCGGCTGAGGGACCGCGGGCGCCGGGCGGATGGCGTTGATGCGCGGCTGGCGACGCCGGCGCGGATTGGCTCAAAGCCCGACTCCCCGTGGACCGTGGTACTGTCATTGTCGGGATGGGATGAGTGGCTCTCGGCCTTTTCGATGTCGTCCGTCATGGTCGGGCAACGGACGGTGTTGGAGCGGCAAACGGGTAGTTCCAGCACGATTTGGGATTATTGTTTCCCTCTGCCCCTCTCACCCTTTTTCCCCCTTTGATAGTTAGGTCGCGAATGTCGGGTATATAAGTAAGGGTGTTCCGGTGTGTGGGCCTGGTTCCGAGTTCCAGGAGGCTACTATGGATCGTGATAGGACCAGGATCGAGGTCAGGTTCGATTGCCTGGCACAATTTTGACAGATGCGGCGTAGGGTGTTGGTTGATAGGTTTAATCTAGAAGTGGTGGAAACAAGAGGCTTCTCTCGTTGAAAAACGTTTTTTTTTGTTACCTACCCGTACCCACGAGATGGGAAGAGAAAAAATGGAGGCGGGCGAAGATGGCCCTTTTGTTCGCCGTTGGAACAAGGCAAAGTGAGAGTAGAGTGGGTATGGACAGGATAGCACGGCAAGATAGGTATCATCGTCACGCACCACCATCATCCAAGCTACCTACCTACTTATCGCTCAATCTCCAACTCGCGCAGTTACATTAGTCAACGTTGGATGAGTGGTTCCATGTAGCTAGCGGCGCATCCGTCACCGTTTGGCAGTTTATCCGCCCTCCCATATTTGGGGGATTATTCAGCCCAGCCCAGAGACCGCGGTTCGTTGTTCGCTCTCGATTCAATGGCACCCCGGACTGGAAGTGGATCTCGTCATTGCGGCCGACGCGAAGGTGGGGCACAAGCATATGTCACGGAGCCGCCCCTGTGGACGGGAATGGATGACGCTGCTGCTGCTGCTGCTGCTGCAGCAGCAAAACGGGGATCGCCGCCGCCTTTGCCATTTGTCCGCGGAGGCGCGGCGGCGTCCTGTAATGCTCAGCCAACGACATCAGTATCAGTATCAGAGAGTGTGTGGGAGCATACGAGAGTGCCCAGTGTGTGTGAAAGAAAGAAAGAGAGAGAGAGAGAGTCTGTGTGTGTTCGTCTGGTGCCATCACACGATAGACGCAACCATCTCGTTGGGATACCAGGTTGTGTCGCATTCCGTTAGTGAGCACCCCAAAACGAAAGTGGAGGGGGGGGGGGGGGGGGGGGGGAGCAGAAAAGAGAAAAGGGTCCGGCGGAGCGCCTTCGGAAGCAAAGCAACGTCGTCGACGTGACGTCGTAGAACCCTCTCGGAGAGAACTCGCTCTTGCAGAGCAGAGACGAGACCCTTCGGCATCTGTGCGGAAGTCAGTGAGACATTGGGCGCCTGTCAGTCACTCACTCAATCGGCTTCTCTGCCACGAGTCTGAGGCTAAAACGGGCCTTTTTAGCATTATGCGCTGGGAAGGCAACCCTGGCTAACACAACCACAAACACGCCAGACGGCGGAATTCCACCATCCACTGGGCATTCGAGCGCCAGACTGGATTGACCTGAAAGCGCTGGGAGGGTGATGGGAAGGGAGAGGGATCCCAATTCTTCCTTCCCTTCTTCTTATTCTTCTTCTTCTTCTTCTTCCACTAGACAAAGCTTCCCACCCTTCACCAGTCAGTCTTTCCTCGAGGTTCGTGACGAACCAGGTACGTCGCGGCATCGCGACCTCACTGACGGAGGGGGGAGTAATAATGGAAGGTTGATCCCCGCACCCAACTGCCCACATACATACCTACACTATGAAGTAAGTACCTGGGCCTCCCTCCCCCTGGGTACCTACCTAGTAAGGCACCATGCGAATCCGGATGCTGATGGTCGATAGCTTCGCTTCTTGTGCAGAGCGCCGAAGCCGCGAGAGATCGGAGAGCGTCACGTCGCTCCCCACACCGCCGGTACAAAAGTCTGTGCTTTTTGTATATTGTATTTTCATGTTTGTTTTTTACCGCTTCTTTAATAATCCATCTTTCTGACGCCCTTCCCTCTGTCCATCGCTCAGTCCATCACTTTCTCGATTGGCGCCGGCTAAGTCCGGCTTATCAATTGTTGTGACGTGCTGCTAGCACCTAGATTCGCAAACCCGCGAGCTCGCGAACTGTGGCTATCACTTGACCTTGGAGGATCATCCAACATGTGATGAATTGATTGGTCATGCTCCAATCCATTTCTTCGCTGCCATCATCTATCTACCCGTCGCTTTGCCTAATAAATGTCCTGTCAAGGTTTCTCGGAACTAGGAAAACATCACCCAAAGAGCACGCCAGCCCATGCAAACTCTCTCCATTGTTTGACTATCTACTCGGAGCCTCGTCGTATGCGTCTCATCAGTGCGTTATCATTGTACATGGCCTTCCATCTTCCCTTGCTACATGACTGTCATCGCCCGGCAACTCTTCTCTGTACATGAAATCTACTTCGTTAAATCAATTAAGAAATGCAGTTGCTGAACCCAGGGAAGAAAAAGAAAAGAAAAAGAAATAAACGCCGATTGCATGCAACAAATGCTCACTTGTCGTCCATGTGTCGTCGTCCACTAGTCTTCCACCCGCCGCCGCCGCCGCCGGACCTCCGAAAGCCCGCCCTCTCACATCCGGTAGTACTCTGGCAAGTCACCGAAATCCGGCACGGTCCCCGAGCAGTCAAAGTCCCGGTCGTAGGCCTTGGCCGGCAGGATCCCGGCCGCGAGTCCCTTCTTGTAGCTCCACAGCGGCGCGCTCTCTGTGTCCCACGTCCAGTACCACCATCCCCACCCCTTCTCGAACGAGTGCATCTGCGCCTCGGCGAACATCTGCAGGAACTTCTTGTAGTCGCTGTTGAACCCATTGGCGTCGCCGTTGGCCGCGTTGCAGTCGCACCTCCTATCCTCCGTCGGGCACCGGGGCTCGAGGATCGACGTCGTCGCGTTGCCCGTGTCGTACGTGCCTGTCCACCGGTTACCCCAGCCGACGTTGGTGAGGTACTTGGCGCAGTCCGTGTCCGCCTGCGACCACTCGGCGAAGAGCGTCGGCCCGTACCCCGTCGACGTGTCCATCGACTGCTCCGCCTGCTCCGTCCACCCGCTGCACGCGTACTCGACCTTCTTCTTGTGTGTGTAGACGATCTGGTCCGTGTTGAAAATCACGTACTGGTGCACGTCCAGCGCCAGGTCGTTATAACCCGTCAACTTGCCCTGCCAGTTGGCCAGCCCCATGAACCCGTCGCCAAAGACCACGATGCCCCCGATGCCGTTGCTCTTGACCAGCTTGTACGCCTGCGCCGTCCACGCCACCACGTCCGCGTTGTTCAGCTCCACGTTGCGCGGCTCGTTGGCCAGTCCGTAGAAGGCGATGATGTTCTTGTACCGATCTTGGGCGAAGAACTTGGAGAGCCGGTCGTGCATGTCGAGACTGCGTTGCGCGTTCGTCGCGCCATCGGGGCCGTTGAGCCAACCGATCGCGCCCTGGCGGCCCGAGTGGTTCCACCCGTTCTGGCTGCCGGGCAGCCCGTGGACGTCGAGGTTAACCCGGAGGCCGTACTTGCGAGCCCACTCGATGCCGCGGAGGAGGTAGCGCCAGGAGGTGCGGAAGAGGTACGGGTCGCCGTCGTACACCTCGACGGCCCAGTAGTTGAAAGGAATGCGGACATGGTCGAGCCCGGCATCGGCGATCTCCTTGAACGTCGATTCCGTGACGAACGTCGCGTAGTGCTTCTCGAGGACCTCGGCCGTCTTCTTCGGGCCGAGGTGCTGGCAAAGAGTGTACTCGTCAATGATGCCCAACCGCGAGTCGTAGTCGAAGAGCGACGGCGTGATAAAGGGTTCCAGGTTTAGCCACCCGCCAACGTTGACGCCGCGGGCCGGTCGTGATCCGTACGACCCCCAGGAATCTTTGATGGCTGGCACCTTGTCGTTGGCCCGCTTCGAGTCGTCCCAGTCGGTGTACAGGCCCATGACGGGTAGGTCGCCAACCATTTCATCGGTGAAGGTAACGTTGAAGTCCGTCGTGTCCTGCCAGGACCATGGGTCGAGGTATGTCCCGCGCCACTGCATCGGCACGCTGTCCTTGTTGCTATCGTCCAGGGTAACTTTCGACGGACTGCTCTTGTTCGAGTTGTTCTTGCTGACCATGACTGCAACCACGATGATGATGATGAGCAGCACCAGTGAAACGCCGAGGCAAATCCCTGCCAAGGTTAGTCGTCGTCAGAAATGCCCGCGTCTCTTTGACTCACATAGCTTCTTCCGCTTCCTCACGGGCTGCGGGGGGTCTACGATCAGGTACTCCTTCTCGAGGCTGTGATCAGAACTGCTCCATCCGCCGCCTCGCAAGTGGCCGCGTGAGCGTCCCTCCTCCATCACAGCGCCGCTGACCACCCGTCTCTTGTTGCCATTGCGGTCTCTCCTTGGCTTCTCATAGACCGCTTCTCTGTCCTGTTCCCGCTCTGCCCTCTTCGGACGCTCCCGCGGCGCATCTCTGTACTGTTGCTCGCGTCGTGCCCTTCTCCTCTCTGCTCGTTCCGCCGCCCTCTCTGCGTCCCTCCCCGGGTCCCTCGTGCCGTCCGCGCGTGACTCCCTTCTCTTTTTCCTCTTCGTGTTCTCGTGGTTCAGTGCCGCCAGTGCATCAGCCGACAGTGCTTGCGACCTCCTTTCATCCCTGCTCTCCCCCGAGTCTGTGGCTGGCCGTCTGGATCCTTGCCCGTGCGATCGTCGTTTCTTGTGATGATGCTTTCTGCCCGATGAGTCTCGTGGCCGATGCGACGACGGTCTGGAAGATTCACCGGGCGACATGTTTGTCGTTGATTTGTCCGCGAAAGTGCTAGTCGCCGTTGCACTGGAATGGTTTGGGTTGATCCAACATTCCAGATATCAGACGTGAAGGGTGCGCTTAGGCGAATACAGACATGGTGACGCCAAACAGATCGAATCCAATTCCCCTGCCCTGTTTTGGAGGTGCATTGACAGCTCGGCAGTTGGCAGGACAACAATCTTATCAGGGCGTAAAGTGGCTACAAGGGTCTGTGGGAGCCACGGGCCGCTACAACCCCGCGAACGCCGGCGCAAGCCGAACTTGACTTACATCACCCGCCATCCCTCGGTTTAGGACGAGCGAGTCCCCTCGTCGAGCCGGTCGTCCTCAATCCCTTCATCTCTAGCATCCCCTCCGAATCCAGGAATTGACTTCCCGTAACACTTCCTTTGGCTCTCTCAATAGTTCACAATGAGGTCGACAATTTCAATGCGTCCATTACGCCGAGCGCTGGCGCCGTCGGCCTCGACACAGCTTCCCCTCGCCGTCTCTCGGCTTTACTCGACACATCCGCCTAATGCGAAGCTCAACATTCCCGTCGACTACGCGACGACCTCGCTGCTCGCACACTCCCCCCAGACCGCCCTCGGCACAGCAGAGCTCTCGGCGGAGGTGCGAAATGGCACGACAAAGAAGATGAATCTGTTCCAGGCCATCAACGATGCCCTCTCAATTGCGTTGGCGGAGGACGACTCTGTCATGGTGTTTGGCGAAGACGTAGCCTTTGGTGGTGTCTTCAGATGTACGATGAAGCTAGCCGAGACATACGGTGCCGATCGAATCTTCAATACGCCTCTCACAGAACAAGGCATCATGGGATTCGCTATTGGAGCTGCGGCGGAGGGTATGCGGCCAGTCGCGGAGATCCAGTTTGCCGACTACGTCTACCCGGCATTCGACCAGCTGGTCAACGAGGCGGCCAAGTACCGGTATAGAGACGGAGCTTGTGGTCGCAGCGTGGGCGGACTGACGGTGCGAATGCCTTGCGGCGGCGTCGGCCACGGCGCTCTATATCACTCTCAGTCGCCCGAGAGTCTGTTCACTCACATTCCTGGCTTGCGGGTAATCATGCCCAGATCTCCTCTTCAGGCCAAGGGTCTTTTACTAGCAGCCATCCGCAGCAACGACCCCTGCATCTTCATGGAACCAAAGATTCTGTACAGAGCTGCCGTTGAACAGGTTCCAGCGGGGGCATATACGCTGCCACTGTCCAAGGCGGAGGTCCTCAAGGAAGGCAAGGACGTCACGATCGTTTCATACGGACAGCCTCTTTACACGTGCATGTCGGCTGTCCAGCGAGCCGAGAAAGACTTGGGTATCTCTGCCGAGGTCATCGATCTAAGAACACTGTATCCTTGGGATAAGGATACGGTGCTTCAGAGTGTGCGTAAGACTGGCCATTGCATTGTGGTGCACGAGGCCATGGTAAATGCTGGTATCGGAGCCGAAGTTGCTGCTACTATTCAAGAGGACCCCGACACGTTCCTGAGACTGGAAGCACCTGTTGCGAGGGTCGCGGGATGGAGCATCCACACGCCCTTGTTATACGAGAAGTTTAACATTCCGGACGTGGCAAGTAAGTCTGGCCCTGCCCTGTTCGCGACATTGAGCAATGCTAACTCGTCCAGGGGTCTACGACAACATCAAAAGAGTGCTGGACTATTGAGGTAATGGCCGGTGGGTGCATCGGGAGTTCCTGGAGCGTGGAAGGGCAGATTCCAAAATAAATTACATACCCATGATAAAAAGGCGACCTATCTTCGAATATACGAGTTGAGTAGAACTGCAAAATGTAGATGCCATTGCAATGATTAAAGGCAGAACTTATCGGCATAGTGTACCGGTAACGATGAGAAAGTACCTCGTGTGCCCATTTCCTCGTGTGCGAGTGGAGGTTTAGCGCTAACAATTTAGCCCCTTTCCTAGCCAATCCGTTGTCTCCAGTCCCGCCTCCAATTGCCCCGCATTACGTTTCGAGCAGCAACAGCTCGACATCGTAGCCGCACCGCATCACCACAACTCAACCTCCAGCATTTGTCTACCTTGTACGACCTAACGATTCTTTTGCCCGTACATACGACCCACCATGTCCCAAGTCGAGACAGTCTCCTCCTTCGTGGAGGGAGCTCCCCCAGGCGAGGTTCGTCCACTACTCCCTAATCACATAGCTGCAAACCAAGCTGACCCGATTGAAGCTCGCAGATGTCATCGCAGGTAATGCCACGCGCTCCGCGCGCCATCCCCAAGGAGATCTTAGGCTCGAACGATACTAATACGACGAAGACATCAAGTCGCTCACTGTGTCGGATCCCGAAATTGTCTCCAGCCTCGAGCCGGCGTTCGAGAAGTACAACGAGGAGCAGTTCGTTACGGTGAAGCTGCCGGGTGGAAGCCAGCAGGTCAGTTCGAACCGGCCGCCAGGAGACATTGGGTTTTAACAAGATGGTGCAGGTCATTATTAGCTCCTACAGCTCGCTCGGTGACGGCCAGTATTTTGACGTCGAGAGCTCGACGAGCTTCTCTTTCGACCACAGCACACAGAAGGCCAGCAACGTGCAGAGCTACGTGCTGGAGAGTACAAATGCGGACTTGATGTAGGTCGAACAGGTCGGATGGAGTGGTCGTGGCGCTAAGAGCTTTGCAGCAAGTCGACATTGAAGAGTCTTGGCCTCTACGTCCAGGAGCACTTCCCCAATGCCGCGTATGGCGTCTACCCAACTGCGAACGACACCCAGGTAGCAGTCATCATTGTCTCGAACAAATATTCTCCCAATAACTTCTGGTATGGCCGCCCAGATCCGCACTTCTATGTGATGTGCTGACAGTGTTTAGGAACGGTCGCTGGCGGTCCCTCTACATCTTCGACCCCTCTTCCTCGAGCCTCGAGGGTTCCGTCAAGGTCGACGTGCACTACTACGAGGACGGAAACGTTCGGCTGCTCACCAACCGTCCCTCGCAGGCATCTGTCTCGTCGGGTACGGGCGCGGGCATTGTCAAGGAGATCTCGACGTCGGAGAAGAAATATCAGGAGGAACTGAACAGGGGATTCGCAAACCTAAGCGAGGGCGCGTTCAAGGGCCTGAGACGGCAGCTGCCCGTGACGAGACAGAAGATTGAGTGGGACAAGATCACCTCGTACAGGTTGGGCCAGGACATTGGTGGCGGTGCGAGACGATGAGTCGGGAATATGTGAGGCTGGTATGGAGCTTTTCCCCGGAAGAGCGACGCATGGGACGGTGCTCTTTTATGCATTCAGCATGCAGGCTAGAAATGGTAAAAAAGCTTTTTTACACATACGAGAGCAGCACACTGGTTTGTGTTCACAACGAGAACCGAGGCGCATTCCTCAGCCTCAGCCTCGCCGAACGAACACGTTGCATTGTCCAAGGCCACTGCCGGAGGAATACAGCAGCTCCGAAGACCGACGAAAAATTCCTATTCAGGCAGTGTGACGCGAAACGGTATCGTCAGCGTTGGCGGTTGGCCATGGGTAGCCGAATCTCTACCCCGCGCGTTCCCCGCCTTTGGCTTTCCATGGGACTGATACAACAACCACCGAGACCGCCCTGAGTATGCCTCGGCATCATTTGGAGGTTCTAATGGGCAGGGGAGCACTGCTATACGGGGACGAGATATGTGCAAGTTACAAGCATTGAAGGCCCTGGTGCATACATATGGTGGAGGTTTTCGAGTTGGAGCAGGCAGCGGTATCCGGTGGCCGAATTTGTATTCATATTTGAGCTGCAGAACGGAGATTTGTGCCGTCGAAGAGTCCGGAGCACTCGGGCCATGATGGGGAATCTGAGTAAAGCAAAGTTGGATTAGAACCCCCCCGGAGGGCGGTGAGATACAAACTCCGAAACGATGGAATGAACGGGAAGACGGAATAAGGGCAGACACCGGTATCATGCCTCTGAATCCCAGCGGAATAAGGACAGGACGAGCCGCTGCAGTTGTAGCAGTGGGCCCAGCGAGGTCGCAGTCGGGAGTTGCTCTCAAGTCTATACCGAAGCCCGACGATTGGCGATCGACAAGGATACGAACACGATAAAAACGGGGACCGGGCTGCGACTACACCTAGGATAGGCCGACTGGGACGACGAGAGATAGGAAGGAAGCTTACTGCGTACAGACCCTTATGGCCGAGAAATGCTACTACAGTCGTACAGCACACTACACTATGTAGACACGCAATGGAGAACAATGGTAAGGAAGGATGCAGCGAACAATGACCGCCCGCCCCCATAAACGGCCAGTATCCGGAACACCGACGGTATTTCCGACTGTTGGAGGCACGACGTGAGGGGGGCGCGGCCGGTACGTTTCGAAACAAGCTAAGCTGTATTTGTGCACTGCAAGACCTTGAGGCGGTAAAAGCGAGTTTGCTGAAAGCCGTAACTACCCAGATATTAGTCTTGCGACGAGAAACTTACACTGACTCAGGAGCATAGCGTTGTCTTAATGTGTGGGTGGCCTGGTTATTTACTGCCGGTCAAGATGGACATCTATATCGGTCTCGGAGATGCACAGAGAGAGATATTGCCATACTGGCAGTGCAAGTTGTCGGTCTGGGATGGAAGAGGGACACCGGTATCCGTTCGGTACGGATATCAGCCCACTCTCAGTCGCCGGTCTCCAAGCGACACCGTGGCGTCGCGACGACCCATTTCCAGGTAGATAGGCACCTACCGACGTCCTTTACGTTGCAAATTGACCCCCTAAAATGCGCAGCTTCTGTCCCCCAAAGCGCCCGTCCACACCAATCCAGCGAATCATTGCAAGTGTGCACTAATATATGCGTGTCTGATTGGCTCGATGCTACCCCTGCTCGGACCACCGACACTCTTTTCCCCTCCTTAAGCTGCTGCTGTACCCATTGTGTCCACAGTCCACGCTGGCCCGCCCCGGCGGAAGCTTTTATCAGCTGTTAGTTGCACAGGGAGGGCGGTGCGTTGCGCCTTCCCTGAATTTCCTGGGACCCGCGATAAAGTGTGAGTGTTCAACAGGCTCAACATCCAAGCGACCTTCTTCTCCTGCTCCTTCAATTCCCTACCTACTGCACCAACTCCCCTTGTAGCCAATTTCGCCAAAGGAAAAAGTCTCTGCCGCTTTACATCCTCCCCTCCCCTTTGAAGCACTTCACAACTTCCTCTTTGCACAAACCACACCTCACATTCACTACTGCATTTGCGCCAGATAGCAGCCTCAACAAACCAACAAACAAAAAAACAAAAGGAGCCACCTTGCACTTCCGAAAAAACCTAAGCCGTTTTTTTTGCAATCTGTCACAATGGGCGTCGAACTTACCTTCCAGGATGTTGCTGAGCACAACACCAAGAAGGACCTCTACATGGTGATTCATGACAAAGTCTACGATGTCACCAAGTTCGTTGATGAGCACCCGTAAGTCTTGCCTTGCCTCACCTCCCCCCGCTCGGCTTTGCGCGGCGCTGTGCCTCCCCCGGGTTTCCCTAGGCCCTTCTTTCAACATTGCGACCCAGAACTGACCTTTGCCTTTGTGCACAGCGGTGGCGAGGAGGTTCTTCTTGACGTCGGCGGTCAGGATGCCACCGAGGCATTCGAGGATGTTGGTCACAGCGACGAGGCTCGCGAGACCCTGGAGCAGCTGCACATTGGTGTCCTGAAGCGCCAGGTGAGTTCCCACACAGCAGCAACAAAACAACAATAGACCCCCCACCACCACCTCCTCCCTCTCTACACGATTGCGTACCGCATCACGACCGCTCCGCAACTGGCCAAGGAATGAGCCTGGCTAACCTTTCCATTTTTCTCTTCTCGCAGCCCGGAGACCCTGCCCCCAAGAAGACGACCGCTGCCGCCAGCTCAGCCAGCACCACCGAGAGCGGCGGCTTCGGCATCGGTCTGTACGCCGTCCTCCTCATCGGTGGTATTCTCGCCTACGTCGGCTACCAGTACCAGCAGCAGCAACAGCAGACCTCTGCATAAAGTGCTAGCCATTGCTATCTTATACTTTTCAAACTAGGCCGACGAGTCGGCTCGAATCGCCTGCAGCTAAAAGCGGGGGATCATGAGCGGGTGCATACGCATCGCCGGCGTATGGGTGGTAAGCGGCTGTATTCAACAAGCAGCGATTTTTCCAGAGGGGAGTTTTTACGAGATTCTCTTGTGTCCCTCGGGGCTCGCAACGTCTGGAAGGGGATATGTTATGAGCTGGCGCAGACGGACGTTGCAAGAGGCTTTTTGACGTCAATTCGGCGGCAGAGGATCTGACTGGTCAGCTGTGGCCAAGCCGAATTTGCTTGCGAGGATATGTTTTTAATAGAATATGTGTTCTGGTCATGATTCTTGTTGGATTCTGTTTTAGATATGCCGGTAGCAGAAAGCGCGATGCTGCACAAATGGCAAAGCAAACGTCTCGCATATCGGCTGAATCTCGTCTTGCCTCGGTCGTGGTGAATTGATGGTGAAGGCGCCCTCCTTTGCCAGCATCGCTCTGCGTGCAAGCCGCAGTTTCCTCGACGGCTAGACATTCTTTCAATTGTATGAATCACTCGCGCAAGCGTTCTCACATGGCAAAGAATTCGTAGGTACTAAGGTATCCGTATATCTATCTGCAAGGGCGGCTTAGGTGCTCAATAATGGCCATATGACGAGTGATGAATACGCCGTACACAATGAAACGTATTATACGTGATACTCGACATAATGGGAAGCTTTTCTGGGTAGGAACACAGTATTATGGAATCTCTTAATTAAACCTCCACATCAACCAAGGCTGCGGGAGCTTTCGGAGACAATTCCCTCCGCCTCACCCACCTCGGAAGGTTTGGGAGCGGAATCGGGGTGGCTCAGGAGCCCGAAAACATATGTGGCTGAGGCAGCTCATCAGCCTCGTCTATGCGCCACAACATGGAACGAGTTTCGGGAGATTGAATCAGCGAGCATCCCATCACCCACTGACTGACAAAGAGGCCTTCCCTTCCACCTCCCCAAGCAGGCTGCCATTTCACAGCGATATCCCACAAGCCGACCGTAAACGAACGTACGACGGATATACGGGTATCTGCAGCTGGTTGTTCGGGACAAGAACTGGTCGAGTCGTAGGGACGCGTGAAATCGATCCGAGCGACCGACCACGAGGGTGACTGAAGCTGGGAGCTTGAAGCTTCAGGTCTAGAGATCGCGATACCCCAAAAGAAGCGCAGACGACGGGCTCGACGAGATAACACAAACAAGGATCATCACAAGAGCGGCTGCTTCAGCACCGTCAATCGGCACGTCTGGCTGCGCCTGCGAACCGAGAAGCTGCCATTTGGAGGATCTGGTTGTTCTCACCTTCGCAACGTCGCTGATAGTGCTGGAAGGGACAGTTCAGCTTGCGCGAGACAATCGTAGCCTCGGAACCACCTCGATCTTTTGGCTAGTGATTGACCAAATACGGTCGGCAAGACCAGTCTGCGACGCGGTGGAAGGTTCTCGGGACGCTTCGTCGAGATCGAACGGTCCACTCCTGCTATCCTCTACGTGGAGCCATATCGAAAGCGTAACATCATCACTGTTATCTCGGGGCGGGTCTATCCACGTCCTCAACCATACCAGGAATCGGCGCGGGGAATTGGAAAGAACTGGTTCCGAGTTTTACTATCCACCGCTCACCACCTGAGAGCTCCTTGAACCACTGCGGCTGTAACCTTACATTCATACCATTATCCTAGGCGCCCGCGATACCATCATTTCGAACGCCTCACACCACACATAGCCCATCATGTCTTCTCTCCTCGAAAAGCAAAAAGCGGCGTTCAGCAGCTCGTTGGCCTCGGCGGCAAGCAAGCTGACGTCCTCAGCCCCGCCCCCGGCCCCGGCCCCAAGCAAGCCCACGACGGCCAGCGAACCGTCGGGAAAGCGCAAACGCGACCCAATCGTCTACTCTCAGCCCCAAAACACCAGCTTTGGTCAGGAGGTTTTCACCCAGATGCAGTATGCCCTCGAGTGGCTAAAGGGTAAGGACGACGCCAAGACGGCTACCGAAATCTTTGACCACCTGGGTCAGACCCGCAGCACCGACAAGCACAAGCAACAGCTGGTTGAAGCCATGCGCCGCCATCCTCGTATCCAATGGATTCCTGACCCCAAGCTCTCGGAGCAGACGTGGAGGACAGGCACGTACGTCCACCGCCCCATTATCCCAGGCGTCCGGGACAAAATCTCGCTCCTCCGCCACCTGCAGAGCAAGAAAGATGCCGAGGGCACCTCGGTCAAGGACCTCAAGGACGGCTGGCCGGACTGCGACCAGGCGCTCATGGAGCTTGAGCGCGAGCACAAGATCCTCATCGTCAAAACCAAGAAAGAGCAGCACCCCCGCGCCATCTGGCTCGATGACGCCTCGCTCCACCACCACGTCGATGACGAGTTCAAGCGCATGTGGAATGCCGTCGAGGTGCCCAGCACGGATGATATTGTGAAGAAGCTCGTCTCTGTCGGGCAGAAGCCCGCTAGCGCCGACCCCAGCACTATCAAGAAGGTCGACTCCAAGAAACAGCAGAAGAAGCGCGCCGTGCGGCGGACTGGCAAGACGACGAACACTCACATGGAGCACCTTCTCAAGGACTACAGCCACATGGTCAAGCGATAGGCCGCATGGCGCTTTTCCCCCCTTCAGATTCGTACCGAGGCTTTGCATTCAGAGGCGTTCATGGACCGGGAGGGTAGGCTTCATTGGCGAAGCTGGCAGGTTTCGTCCGCTTTTTCTGTCCCACATATATAGATGAGTATACAAAGGCTTTGTCACGGTCGAGGGGAATAGGGGTTCTCGCTGATTTGACCGGATAGAGAAATTAAAAAAAGGACACTGAAATACAAACAATGACCAATTCCCGACGCTCTGCTATGAGTGATATCCAGATACTACAATGCCGCTGACTCGACCAGGGGGCATTGGAAAAGACGGCCTCATCTGTAGCTGCAGCCAATTCCCCTCCACCTTTGAACGCTACTCGTCCTCAACCCGCTCAAACACCCTCAGAAAGACGTCCGGCTCCTGGCTCCCGCCCACCCTCCACCGCCCCTGGACCATGAACGTCGGCACCCCGGTGATGCCGGCCCTCCTCGCCTCCATCACGGCCTCGTCGACGGCCTTACCGAAGCGGTCGTCGTCCAGCGCTGCCTCGGCCTCTTCCGGGTCGAGCCCCACGGCGGCGGACGTCGCTGCGGCGAGCAGATACCGCCTGTCCGAGAGGTCGGCGCCCTCCTCGAAGTGGCCCCGGAAGAGGGCCTCAAGCAGGCGGTCCTGGGCGCCCGGGCCGCAGCGCGCGAGGGCGAGGGCGAGGAGCTTGTGGGACTGGCGCGAGTTGCCGGTGGTGCCGGCGAAGCTGAGGGCGATGCCGGCGCGAGCGCCGGCGGACGTCAGGCGGGCGAGTACCTCAGCGGGGTCGGTGGCGGTTCCGGCGAGGCGGGTTCTGTAGAGTGTTCTCTTGTCGTAGCCTTTTTTGAGGGGGGTGACGGAGGTTTTGTTTTAGCGCTTTATGTGCCGTTTTTAAAGTGGAAAGGCGGAAAGGGAAAGGGAAGGGGAGGGTGGATGAGATTGGCGACGAGGCAAAGAGAAATTTTAGAGAGTGTACGAACCAGTGTTCTTCAAGTCCGGGTTCAGGTAGAAAGGCTTCCAGATGACCTCAAACTCGGCCGAGGGAACCTCGGCGCGGTATTGCGAGATGGCGCGGTCGAGATTCCTCTTGCCTATGTAGCACCACGGACATAGCAGGTCCGTGACGGCCTCAATTTTGATGACCGTCATAACTCGGGCGGCCCTACGGCTCCTTGTGGAACTCTTTCGAGGGAGGGGCGAGGAGAAGATGTATGTGCACGGTTGAGTCGTCGACGACCACTGCAACAGTCCTCTGAAGAAAGGAGGAAGCAAAGGCCGCGAGGCTGAGGACGATGGCGACGAAAGATCGGGCAGGACTTATACGGAGATGCTGCGCCTTGGCTTCCTTGCTCGGCCTGGCTCCGGTGCGGAATTTGCGGTATACAAACTTCAAACGCCGTCAAATAGTGTAAGTGACCGGGGAGAGCGGGGCGACTGGTCGCTCTGCGGGTTTGCACGGAGACACGGCCAAATGTCAGAAGGAAAGCTGGAGCCGGCTCTGCTTATGAGACTCTGACGCAACGTTGTTCGCTCAACGGGGAAGATGACGGGGAAAGCTGGAGAGCGAGGGCGCGCGAGTGGCGCGCACACACACTCACTCACAAACAGGGAAGGAGACCGACCGAAGCGGGTTAGAATACTAATCAACCCCAGAGGGGACATTTTGTAATAAAGCTAGCCAGCACCCGCGCTCGCTCGACCCTTACGAGACACGGAAACAAGCACACGAACGAGAAGCAACTACATCAAATACACACACATACCGAGGCCCGTCGCAACTTCCGACTACTAATCCAGAGTGAAACCGACAAGAAAACCGGAAGCCAGGACCGAGGTAGTTTTCTGCGCAACCGTAGAAGGTGAGAGCGTAGAGCCACAACCATGTAGGTCGTTATCAAGCTTTGACAGTGAACCAACTCATCGACCCGCAAGTCATCCAACCTCGCCATTTCCGCTGCTTGCTTGCTTATCCTTCAACAACCGCGCACCTCTACTTTCCAGAACCCCGTTTCGATCTCCAGTCAACTGCCTATGTATTGCTCTTCGTTTGTTAATTCTTTTTTTTTATAAAAAAAATTCTTTTGTTATTATTAGCATTATATATTTCTCTGCGTTGGGGCAGGGAAACCGACAAAAGCCGCATACATGGCAAGCGCGCACAAGGCCGCTTGTTTACTAATCATCGCCCAAAAGCATGAAAGACACAGGCAGACATTGGCTCCTCTCTACCTAAAATCGGGGACATACATTTTCCGATTATCTCATCAACCCGAGTCCCTTTTGTCGTTAACAGAACAAGAAAGGGACGGAGAAAAAGCGTAAACAAATAAAAAGGAACCGCCGGAAATTGAAGAATAAATAATCAAAATATTAGTCGAAAACCGCGGTATCGAGCGAGCCTCGGTGGCGTACTCCTTGGGATCATTTACCCGCCCGTCCGGCCTGATTGCAATCTATAGTTCCCTTCTCCATCGACTCTTTCCCAACTGCCGGCAAAGGTCTGTTTTGCTCGCGGGTCCCATACTTTCCTTGCAATCCTATGGCTTGCTCTGAACAAATCTTTTCCCCTAGTAGAGTCGGAGCGGCAAGCTTTGCGCCACCTCACCTGTAGGAAACGCATTGTCTAAACCGCACTGTTAGGACCCGAGATTTGCCAGTGCCGAATTCGTTTGGATCGCTAATCTGACTGTCTTCACAGCTGTTTTGCCGAGCGCTTGCTTGCCTGCTTGCTTGACCTGACAAGGCTTTGTCTTTACTTCCCTTTACTTCCCTTTCCTTTTCTTTGCCTAACAGGATATCAATAGTGATCACGGTGCTGGCCTGATCCTCCATCAGGTGGTTTTTACTGGGGCCAACAGTAGCGGGGGACGCCATCCCCGGATCGCCCATCGACGGGATCTAGATCTCGCCTCCACAAACAGGTGCACGGCGCACATGTCATGGCACGGCACGGCTCTTCACACACACACACACACACACACAGACCATCGTGGGATCGACCCTCAAGCTTACCCGGTCAACTCCACCAAGCAAGACGACATAGTGCACAGGACAACATTCCGATGGGTGTCATGAGAGAACCAAAGGTAACAGCTACGAGCTTTCATTGTCTAATACAGGTTTGCATACAGAATTCCGCAACAGGAAAAAAAAAAAAGTCAAATTCCTTTACCAGTGAGTCTCAACCAAAACCATCGGTGTGCTGCTCAAAAGCACTCGTCGTTTCCTATCTGGAAACTCCCTACCCTTTTACCTCCAGCCTATGCCCATGGACACCCTGTCATCATGAAGTGTGCTTTCCGCCAGTCTATGGAAACAAAAGAAACGGCGTTTGTGTGCGAAATCGAACCAGATGGCAGCCCACCCCTTTGGTATCTTCCTGGCCTTGACCCGGTGCAGCCCGCAGTATTAAAGGTGTATTTATTTACCGTTCCCAACCTTGCCATGCGAGAACTTTTCGTATCTGATAGAAAGAGGGAATAATGAATGCGTCAAGGGAAAGTGCTCAGCCGTCAGCTGCACTCTACACCCCGAAAGCTCTATGCAGGGTGCACCTTCAGCAATACTGATACAAGGGCCCAAGTTAGT
This sequence comes from Colletotrichum somersetense, assembly GCA_030867255.1. Taxonomy (NCBI): domain Eukaryota; kingdom Fungi; phylum Ascomycota; class Sordariomycetes; order Glomerellales; family Glomerellaceae; genus Colletotrichum; species Colletotrichum somersetense. The sequence continues at coordinate 10,076 of MU843524.1, read as the reverse complement.
GAGCACCCGCCCACAGCTCGCTCTGACGACCCTTGATATCATAAGCGCCGGCAGGAGGCTCGGTGCTCTGGGGTCGGCGGACTTGTCCTGGGTTACCGTAGAACATTTGTCCGCTGAGTGAGGGGGCAGCAGGGTACGCGTCAGGGTCGGGATAGGTGTAGCCGCCGCCGTTGCTGCTGTGCGAAGGAGAGGCGACATGCGAAGGCGACTGCCAACCGACGTTGCTCATGTGAGGGCTGCCGCCAGCGCTGCCAGGACCCGAATGCTGCTCGACGCTAGGCTCCAGCGTCGGGGGCGGCCCGTAGCTGGTGGGATGCGAGGTGGGCCTCATGCCTGTGTTGTAACCGCCCGAGGTCGTCGACGCAGGGCTACCCACGTGCATGTCCCGCTGGAGATGGACAGGAAGCGAGCTGTTGCCCATGTACTGGAACTCCGAGTTGGTACGGTGCATGCTGTCGGCACTAGGGGACATCGAAAGGGTTCGCTGGCCAGGAGAAGGCGTGGTCAACGGGGAGCCGCGGTTGGAAACGGCATCCCCATCAGAGCGGGACGCATTCGGCTTAGCGGTTGCTCCACGAGCAGCGAGAGCGGCGGCAGTTGCAGCAGCAGCCTCTTCAACCGTGCCAGTATGATGGTTTTGATGTCTTGTCAGAGTGGTACGGCGGGTGAAGGTCTTCTGACAATCGGCGTAAGGACATTTGTAGGGGCGCTTGCCGGAGTGAATTCGGCGATGGCGTGCCAGAGAACTGCTGTCACTAAATGGCTGGAGGGGAGGGGGGAATAGTTAGCGCGAGAGCCTCCATTGTCTTCCTCGAGTCTCGACATACCTTGCCGCAGCGTTCACACATGTGAGGCTTTTCCCCGGTGTGAACTCGCTGATGAACAGTGAGGGCAGAGCGCTGGATGAATTGCTTCCCACAGTTGGGGAAGTCACAGACGTGCGGGCGAATACCACTGTGAATACGTTCTAACACAATGTCAGTGACAAGATGGAACCGAGCCTGGTGCTCTGGCACATACCGTGGCGGGCGAGGTCACTGCGTCGGGCAAAGCCCTTGCCGCAAGTACTGCACGGGTAGGCCTTCGTGGGCTGCTGAGGCGCCTGCTGGTCGGGGGCCTTGTACTGAGGCATGCTTTGGGACATGTCATGTTGAGGGATACCGGGCAGGATCACGGGGCCGGGTCCCATATGGGAGACAGGCACCTGCATCTGCATTGGGGCGCCAACCATGGCGCTGGGGGACGGGTAAGAACGCGGTACGCCTTCCATGGTGTGACGAGAGTATTGAGAGTGTTCAGAGCCGTGAGGGGAACCTGCGCGGTCCATGGGTGGTTCGGGCATGTTTCTCGCAGTGAGTTGAGGGAGTTGGTGCATTTGACGTTCGGGGGTTGATCCGTTGTGGAGGGAGGCGTGTTGTTGCATAGCGACACTTCTTTGATTCATCAAGTTGCCAATGTCCATTACCTCGCCCGGAGCTGGCGACCTCATATTACGGCGGAGGAAATCGCTAGCAATTGTCGGAATTCCTGCGTGGATAGCCAGCTTGCAGGATTCTTTTCAGACGATATTCCGCGTCAGACGAAGGTGACTTTGAGTTTATAAGGACTTGGCTCACTGGGAGAAAGTTAGTTTACTGATGTTCCGAGGGGCGAAGAGTATGAATAAGGGATCTGGACGAGAGCCAATCTGACGGGGGATGCACGTTGCCACGAGTAGGGAGTGTTTGGGTAAGTTCTGAGGAGCAGAGTTACGGAGGGGGGATGGATGACGGGGATAGCCCAGCACAGACTTGGGCATGACTAGATGTGCCAGGAGCACCTGGTGGCGGGTCCTTTGAATCAGAACCGATGGATTTCGCTCGCAGGCTTACCTAGTGCGGACGTTGCAATGAAATCCGGGACAGACCGACCACAAAACACGGACCAGTATGTTGCTCGTTCTCGCCGTTCAAGTAGTCGTCGGAGTTGAACTCAACCCCAGTCGTGGTAACAACGCCAACGGAATCGTGAACGTGTTGGGTCGTAGAAGGCTTCAGCGAAACTCGGTTCGGACGGTTGCTTTGTTGATGCTCGGTATATATAGAGCTATCGTATCGCCAAGACCCCGGTATCTGACGTGGCGCGAAAACTCGAGTTCTCGTCGTCGGAGGCACAGCCCACCAAATATGGGTCGATGATCGTCAAGGGGTCGAGTCGATGTGCAGAGCACTCGTTTTGTGCCGTTCAGGATGAATCTCGTTCAGGTAAAGAACCGGGACCGATAACTGGAAAGGGGAGGAAGTGCGTAGACGATGAGGGTCAAAGGCTGGAGTGAGCTATACGACGCGCCTCCGGTTAGTGTTGGTCGAAATGGAAAGGAACAAGACAAGGTTGAGAAAGAGTGATGAAGTATGCACTTGAGGGTGTGCAGCGCCGGAGGAAAGGGCAAAGTAGGATAGAGGAAGAAAAGCTGGTGCCTCCGGACCGAGGGCTCGACCAGATGTGTGTCGAGAGGAAGAAGAGTGTTTGTCAAAGTTCGCGTGTGCTGAGGTCTCGGACGAGATGAGGTAACAGGGGGCCAAGAAACCTTGATCGGGGGTGCAGATGGCCCGGCAGGGTTAGGAGAGGGAAGGTGGGTCTACGAGGAAAAGAGTAAAAAAAAAAAAAAAAAGCTGAGGCAAGGCCGCAGACGTGACCAAGGCGCTGGACAGCCCCCCCGGACGCGAGGACAGGACAGGGCAGCTACAGCAGCCGGCAAACAAGGCCCAGTACGTATCGTGCCAAGTAGTAGGTAGGGAGCGAACAGTCAACAACCTGCGCGTCGACATCCACCACAGCAACCCGCAGAGAGTAGTGACAAGCAGGCACGTCTCCGATGGGTGTTTGTAGAAGAACAAAAGGGCTTCTGGTATCGATCTTGTCTTTGACTTGGACTCGGGACTTGAGGTAGAAAAAAGAGAAGGGGCGGATGTGGAATAGGGAATAGGAAGAGGGCAGGAAGAAAGGGGTGTCAAGGGAATGTGACATCAATGTAGAATAGGATGCAACTTACTTGATAGGGGCAACCGAAAGGAGTGAGCAAGTGAAAGAGAGGGAGAGAGGGAGAGAGAGAGAGAGAGAGAGAGAGAGAGAGGAGCGGGACTGGAATGAAGAGGTCGATATCGGGCAGCTGTTGTTTGTTCCGGGGTTCGGTGTCGGAATTGCAATTGCGTCGTCGCCAAATTGCGAGGAGAAAGTAAGGGGAAAAGAAAAACGCAGATAACTTGAGTTTTGTCGCTGCTGCAGAGGGAGCGTTTGAATATGTATGGAGGAAGTTGAGATCTCTTTCGGGAGGAGGGCGTAGAGTCCGGGCCTTGGCTCGAGGATCGTGTGCGGTGCGGTGCAGTGCAAGCAAGGTATGTATGTATGGATGGATGGAAAGGGCAAGGGGAAGAAAGGGAAAAGAAGCTGTGACGCAGTAGGCGGACCGCAGGGACAGAGACGGGGTTCGGCAGGTGTTATAAAAATGTCAACCACGGAGACGATCCCTTTAGTGAGGCCGGGGGGGGGGGGGGGGGGGGGGGGGGGGGGGGGGGATGGATGGATGGAAGAAAGGAAGGAATAATGGAAGGAGGGGGGCGTCTGGAGAAGAAGGGGGTCCCAGAGCGTTGTGGTCGGTATGTATGTATCTGTCTGCACAGCCAAGAATCGATTAGAAGAAGGACCCGGTATGGATTGGTGCGGACGAGGAGGCCAAAAAGAGATTGGTTAGATATCCTTATGAATCGGACAGATATGTATAAACAGGAAAGCAAGAGAAGAGGACAAGCCAGGATATGAATGCATTTCCATGTCAAGGTGAAGCAGTTTGGTCTATTGCATACACAACAACACACACACTCTACCTCTTCTCTCGCAATCGTACATGGACATCCACGACGCATACATCACACTGACTTGCGCACATACACACACTCTCGTACCACCGCAAAGTACCTTCCTTGCAATACCAATGCGAGAGGTACACACGTCAGGTGTCTATCTGCAGCTGTAGTCTATTTGCACTAGTAGTACCTAGTAGTAGACCAGAGCGCGCGCGCACCCTCCCCCCAAGTTAGGTCAAGTGAGAGGCCCCAAGTGTGGAAGCTTGGTGAATTGAAACGAACGGTTTAGCTGGGACAACGGGGGGCATTCACACTGAAGCAGGAACGAACGAGGGTGGTGGGAGTAAGCCAGGGAAGGGAAGGGAAGGGAAGGACAGGGTAGGGCAGATATGTACATGGATACATGGGTAGATACTCGGGTACATCGACGACGTACTCCGTACGGTAGCTGGGTAGGTATGTAGGTAGGTACTATGTATACCTAGCAGTACGTACCTGTCTGCTATGCCATGCCGACCGACCTTCACCTTCTCGGACGCATGGAAGGAGGTACTCGAGCACCGGGGTGCGTGCCTTCCCCCCCTCCCCCGTCTATGCCTCCTTCTCTTTCCCCAACCCACCCAGTTCTTTCTCTTTTGTCCCTCTCTCTCGTCTCCCTCGTCCGCTCCCTCTCTGCCATACCCACATGCATCCCATCCCTCCCGCCTGCCATGCTTGTGTGCTGCATACAGTGTGCACAGTGTGTGGATGGCGATGATCTGGTGCTCGGTTTCTCGAGGAAGGGGCGGCCTTCAAGCACTCAATGCCCCTGCCCTCCCCTGCCACTGCCACTGCTCCACTCTGCTAGGTAGGCCTGCGGTCTACCGTACCTACAGGTATGTGCTCCGTACTAGGACGATCGCCTCTGCCGTCGCCGCTCAGGGGTTGGGACCACCTTGTGAGCTCGACATGAAGCCGGTATTGCTGGCCTCCCCAGACGGACGTGTTGTGTTGTGCATCCACTGCTGTTCGTGCATCGTACCTGCGCGTTCCAGTCCAGTGAACACGGTTACTGCGCCGAAGGCCCAATCCAACGACGGATGACAAGAATTTGAGCCTCACAGGGAACTCTGCCATCATCACCAGACCAACAACCAGAACATCGTCCTTCTGCACGGCCCCTTGCCTAAATTTCCTTCACATCCTCCAGCCATGTACTTACTGTACAATAGGTATGCCCTGCCATGTTCCTTACTCTATTTTTGTTTTCAGTGCCCCACGGTTTGATGCTGCTACTAGGTTCGAGAGCTATCTTGACAGGCCGTGGTTTGCTAGCCTCGATGAACCACCACCACCACCAACACTTCTTCTTCTTCCTCCTCCTCCTCCTCCTCCTCCTCCACTCCGGCAAATGACCCAGTGATACTGGCCAAATTACGCAAAGCCCGTATGCATGCATGCCCTGCATCATCATTGACCAGAAGGGGGGATAAGGGACCATCTTTCATCATCGCTACCCACCGTCACCTCAGCTGCCCGTCATTATCATCATCAACCGCAGTCGCTGTGCCCCATTCCTTCTTGAACCTCCTCCCCTTTTCTCCCCCCCCCCCCCCCCCCCCCCCCCCCCCCCCCCCCCCCCCCCCCCTCTCTCGCCTTCGCTCTCTGCTCCTCAAGCTTCAGGGGGTGGGGGCCCTCGTCGAGGCTTGGCTGACCGCTGGTTGCTCGTCAAACCCCCAGCACACACCCTTTTGGCTTTTTGCTCGTTTTGCCTCGTCATCATCAAACAATCGGGTTATTTCTGCCATCATCTCCACTCCAACAAAGTGGATCTCTCTCTCACCTCTTCCACTCAGGTGCCAGAACGAGACACCAAATTACCTTTTAAGCCCCACAGACAAAACCTACGATAGGGCGGGCAGGGGCTGAAGCTCCTGCTCGCATCTGTTTCCCATGCTTTGGGCGTTGGACTAACTGTATCGTCCTTCCTCAATCGATGCTGTTGTCTAGGTATTCGACGCGCTTTCTGAATACCTGGTACGAGCAACGACTTTGGAACATGACATAGGTTCAAACGGCGTGAAGGACACCGCCGCTGGCGACGACGACGACGAAGACGACAGCCAGATAAGCTAGACTTGGCATTGTCGTGACCCTACGCCCAACGAATGTTCCAAAGCTTCCATGCGACGGCTCCCCTTCTCGATTGGGCAATCCCCGTTGGTGCTGGCCGACCTTCTTTTGAGCGTGCGCCTGTCATGGAGCATGGAGGACCGACAGAGTGTGGTCAAAGCCACTCAATTGGTGGCCCCCGACGCCCAAGTACGCTACCTACATACCCGGGTGGGTAGCACGCCAGCTCGGCGCTGCAGGTCAAGCTGCATACGGGGTATCCTTCTTCGCGTCCACTATAGCTAACACGAGCGGCAGATGGACCCGAAGATGAACGGATGCGCATCTCAATCCCCCTCATTTCCCATGTGTCACGCTTGTAAAGGCGCGCCAAAGCCGTAGCTGCGGCGAATTCTGTCGCTTCCCTATTATTTGCGCCGATTATCCTCTTGGCGGCCAGCCCTCGCCAGTCGCACTGCGTTACGACAAGTCCTTGGACTGCAATGCTACGGCAGGAAGGTGCACATTGCCCAATGCCATCTAATGAACGCTCGGACACGTCGAATTGGTTGCCGCCTACGAAGCACGTATCAGGACCACGAAACAACGTTGCGCTGGAGCCGTTTGAATGGACCACATGCTGCCATGTCAATCTGTCCTTCCTTTCAAGTATACAGTATGGATATTGGTCTGTATGAATGGTCGTACCCACGTCCAAGGCCAGCTTTGTCACCAGCGCCATACCTACGGTATACCTTTGCATGGCCAATCTCGATCCTAAGGCCCCGCGACAGTGCAACGGTACTAATGTGTAGGGGCTCCCGGCTGATCCGCTGTATGAAAGGGGCATGGTCATGGAAGGGCCCCATTCCTTCTGGAAGCGCTAATTTCTTATGCAGAAAGACGCCCGGCATTAGGCTCGAGCGACTTAATGAATGAACGTCGAGACGATCTGGCGGATGCCATCATCATCGTTGTCATGAGCTTGGTATTTAGACTGGGGTCTAGGCGCGACTGATGGGACGGGGTAGAAGAATGCAGCCGTTGAACCGTTATTCGTGGCCACCGGCGCTTCCACGATTGGACTTAGACGTTGGAGGAAACACTGTGCGAGCCCGGCTCGCTTCGGTGCCTCCTACAATGTTTCCGCGCACCAGCGGAGTTTTGATCCAAAGGCTGGGTGACGCGCCGGGCTAGCTCTGATTTCAACAACGACGACAACAACAACAACAACAACAACAACAACAACAAGAACAAGAACAGAAATTTTAGCCAGGTCAAACTTCGTCCAGACAGCCGTCATGCACCGAGCCGGCCTGCTTGCCTTTTTGCTACTACAACACTAACCGCCCACTGCAAATAGGCCTCAACAGCATGCGCGGCGATGGCATACGAACGCAAATGCAGCGTGTTTGGTGGACCATCATTAGTGGCCTAACCTTTGGAACAACCGGGGCCACCCGTCGCGAGGGACGGGATAGCTGAACATCTGAGCTGGGGGTGTGGCAGAGCGGCAGCCAAAAAGGGGCGCGGCCCAATATCTGTGACAAGTGAAATGCAGGGTTGGGGGCGCAAACCTGGCCGAGGGAGATTGGCGCTAGACTAGGAGTGGAAGGTTTCCAGAAGGCTTCGAGAAGTCATTGATGGCCTGGAAACCATGGTGGAATTACGGATACACGCTGCATCAAAGGGATGGGCTGCGCCGCTGTTCCGCCGCTTCATGCGCGACGAAGATGGGTACGGATACATGAATGTCAAATCATCCCTGGAAAAAGTCGGTCTCCCTCCCTCCCTTTCTCTCACTCACACCCCACTCCTTCCGTACTGCTTCGAGAAGGTTGGCCAGCCTCAGGGGTCCCCAGGCAACTGACGGACAAGCAAGATTAGCCAGACTCTTTGCAGCACGGGGCATGGCCCAAGATGTACGGATAGAGGGAGCAATGCAGGCAGCCTGTGTCGTGTCAGCCTTGAACCGGGCTCGCGCGCGCCGTATACTAAGGACCGGCTCCGGCTTTTCGAGTACCATGGTACTGCTGCCCCAGCAAGTGGTGAGGGCGTGTGCCAAGAAACAAGCTCAGACGTGGCCGTTTACTGGCGAAGCTCGGGATTTGGCCAGTGTGTTTGTCGCCATGGCCGCCCGTTCGACTGCAGACATGGCTGATACCTTGGATTGTGGACAGAACGGTGGGTTGGTTGTGAGTGATGGGTTTTTTTTGGTTTTTTTTTTTTTTTAAAAGAAGAAAAAAAAGTTTTTTTTTAATGCTGGAGGGCTGGATGATGGGAGGATACGGCGAGCCATGAGCACTGAGCCTCGCGCGCAGCCTGACCAGCCCGAGACGTCAGATCAACAAGAGGGAGGCCGGGGGAAGGGGAACGGACGTGTCGAGCGGCTAGGTAGGTAGCCAAGCACCAAGGTAATATCCCGCCGGCTCTGTTCCCGAGAGCTCAGACACTGGGGCCCCCCATTGATGGGCGGCCATCTGCGAATTGTTCCCGCCTCGCCAGGACTCAGCTCAAGCACGGGCGCGTGGTCAAAGCAACCACGGTTTATTGCAACAGTCATACTACCTATGTATGCATAGTCCAAGGAGTGGTCTAGCTGACGAGGTCCTGGTACAGTACTAGTGAGCCTCGGCGGAGATTGCCGCAGGCGACTTTGCACATCGACTGTCTGTGCGCCCCGCCCTACTATACATATTGCGGTTACAGAGGGAGCCGATCCGTCGAAAAACCCACCCCTCCCCTTTCCATTCCAACAGATATGGTAAGGGAATGTTTTGCCCTGGCACAGACGCATTGAACACGATGGCCCCGTGGGCGAGGCGGCGGTCAGTCGGCGATACATGGATGATAAACTAGGTAGTTGAGAGGAGAGGAGAGGAGAGGAGAGGAGAGGAGAGGAGAGGAGAGGGGGGGAGAGGGGGGGATGCTTTACCTTGTCGAGTTGCGAGGTGGGTTGAGTGGTGATGTAAACGAGTCGGAAATGTCCATTATCGTCCCATACGACAAACATGAGGTGAAGTGTGCGTGCGTGCTTGTACGACTCAGAGGACGAGGCGTGTCGGGGATAAGCCGTTTCAGATGGGCTGTTCCGGTGGGAAACAAACACAAACAGCAGCGACGAGGATGGGCTTTTACTCTGCTCTACGTCGTTTACGTTTTGTTCGTTGTTGAAGGTACATGCCACCTACCTACCTAGGTTAAAAACGGCTGGCGTTGAACTAACGCGACTCGAGTCTGTCAGGGTCGGGTCGGTTTGGCTGGTTGCATGCATGTACAGGTATGTATGTATGCGCCAATCAGCCCGGACGGCCCCTCACCAAGGTGACCGACAGTCGGTCACGAGGTTGTCATCGGGTACGCTATGGTAAGTTGCATTTCAGCAGGAGCGGCTAAGGTTTGGCTAGATGAATCTGGAATACCTACTACTACTATACAGTATAGTTAGTGCACAGCGTCCCAAGTACGTAGCGTAGCACGCCGCCGGCGGCTGTCAAGAGGTGAATGAAGGATTGACAGGCACCAACATGGTGCTAACGGACCCCTTGAATGTGCAAACTAGTTTACATATAAACTAACCAATTACAGATTACGTATATGCATACCTACATGACAGGAGCGTCTCGGTTTCGGAGGCTTCTAAGCGTGTTCCATGCATGCAGGTCTCAACACAACCTACCTACCTACCTAGGTAGGTAGGTAGGTAGGTTGTTAGGTAGGTACTAGTTTGCTTACTGTACGCTGCCTGCCTAGACACCAAACGAGTCGTAGCCGATGACCGCTACCATTGTACTGTACTTTTGCTTGTAAACTAAACTATGCCGAGTGACTGGGTGAAGTCCGGTGTCCCAGGCAGCGCGGTACCCTGGCAGAGAGAGAGGGCCACTTGGAGCGTTTTCCGTGTTTCTCTCGATGGACCTCACGAAGTTTTGCTGCAGGGTCACCCCCCCGCCCACATCTACCTTGTACCTGGCAGGTACGACGCATTTCCACACTGTGACGTGGGGGGCCACACCGTGCAGAACGCCCCTCCCCACAGACGGAAACATTGTGTCAGCAGTGGGCAGGTGCTTTCCTTGCCGCAATGCCTTGACTGTGTGCTGCCCCTTCCTTCCTCCTCCTCCTCCTCCTCCTCCTCCTCCT
>MU843523.1:70569-162903 GCA_030867255.1 Colletotrichum somersetense | reverse complement strand
ACCCCCACATCCGAAACACTATCACCACCACCATCACCACTACTATCACCACTTATTCCTCGGGCTTGCCGCCCACCCATATACAACTTTCGGCCTCGCTGGATAATTCGGATGCGCTGGATTCAACCAGACTATCTATTTCGCCGATATCCGTATTTTGCGCCCGCTGGATATCCCATATAGTTGCGAAGGTGCTGTTAGGCGATAGAGGGACCTTTTTCCTCTTGCGTAACCGCTGGTCTTCTAACTGGGCTTGTAACGCGCTGACTTGCCTTTCTAGAAGCGCCAGTCTGGATGACTGCTCATCATAGCCTTTTTACACCTTTCTAGATAGGTGACAAATAGTATAGGTATCCAACCTATCCTTAGCCAACTGGGTTAACTAGTGTAATTAATGCCGTAAGTCAGTAGACCGACAAGGGGTTGACCATGGGACGATAGATACGGCTTTATCCTACTGTTAGCTGCTAGGCTGGTTAGTCTGCTGGCTGGTCTGGCTGGTCTGTTAGTCCTTGGTTACTATGGGGTTAGATAGAGGTCGCTGTATAGATATTAGCCATAGTCTAGCTGACCTCCAGCCACTTCTAACGTTCTAGACTGTTATAGCTGTATCTCTGGCCCTTATATAACAGGCCAGAAATGCCTTTTTGCCAGTAACAGTTAAATCACTAACCTAGTCATCTAGATATCTAACCTCCCTTTAATAGGCATGCTTTAATTGGCTGAAGACTAATATATCTAGTGGCTAGAGGACAGCAGAAGAGTGTGGCGGTAGATATAGTAGATATATCTTATTCTAGAAGTATTCCTATATAAATTCTGTAGATATATAGCTATAATGGCCATCTAGAACCAGCAGTCTGGCTGCCTTTAGTTCCCTAGGCATAGTGCCTAGGATAAAGACCTTCTTTAACCATTTAAGGGCAGTTTTTTCAGTCGTCTAGCTATTATCTATATATATAAAGTGCCATCCTTTATATCCAGATAGGTTAGATAGAAACCACTAGGCCTAAACTGACTTGCCCTTATATATAACCAGTAGGCATAGGGACCTCCTATCGGCAGCCACACACTTAATGATAGATACCTATGCCTGGGATCCTGGCTGCTTTTTTTGGATATGCCGAGATGCCGCAGAGCCTAGCACTAGCCCATTAGATCCCCTGCCCTCTATAATACTAGTTTCATCTATATTCTATCGGTTAGATAGATAGATTCCCTAGATGGCAGGGATATTGGTTAGACGATAGAAAAAACCCTGGATAACCTCGGAGGAATAGGCCTTCTATCGCCGGGCATCTATTGCTCTAGATCGCTGGGTCCTAATTGATGGGTTTTGCCTTAGGAATCGGTGTATCCATCTCTTGCCTAGAGGTTGATGGGTATCATGGGTATCGCCCAGCATACGCTCTGCCAGGCCCTTTAGTTGTTGATGGGTAGGGCCAGCGCCTAGGGCATCCTGGATTTGAACCCATCTAGCCAGATAATCCTCCTGGGCTTGGGATAATCGCTGCATATGGGTATAGGCAGTATTTTTGCTTTGGCGCCCATGGAATCGGTGATAAAGTGATGTGACTGGTATGGCCCATGCGCGAGCTGTTTCCCGGATACCCTTCCCAGCTGTTACCTCTAGAAGGGCCTGTTGGAGCTCATATTCGGGGTATTGCTTCATGATAGGCTAGAGAAGGTATTCTGAAAAAATGGCGTTAATTGGTTATATATGGTAATTGTTATGATAGTTTGAAAAAGGTGGTGATGGTGGTGAAGGAGGAGAATTCGGGTGTTTCGGATGCGGGGGTGTTTCGGAAGTGGGGTAGTTGAGTTAGTCTATTGAGAAAGAACCCAAAGAAGTTCATTTTTCCTATCTGATCAAGAAAGGGAACACCTCTTGTCCTCAAGAGAGTATGTTCAGAATATCTCGGCTCCCTTCTCCCATCCGACTTGCTCGAAGACGTAACGCTTTGGCGCAACGGCCCAACGCCGTCGGGATTTTGCGCAGCTCAATAGACGGGACCATGCTGCTTCTAAAAACCAACTATCAATCAATCCAACCGCACTTCGTAATCTCAAGTGTTTAAAAACAAAGAAATCTGTTCCCAATGCTCTGGCTTAGGCATAAGCATGAGAGAAGCAGCGATCTCAGGAGTGCTTTCCAAGAGAGGGCAAGCTTCTTCTGATTGCATTGCGCGCTCCAAACAAAGCAGGGTTATGTTTAGCAGCAATCTTCTGTGCTTATCTCCGGAAGATGTTCTCGGCCAGATGAACCCTAAGAGCTTCCAGACTATGGTAAAGAAACTTTCCATGAGAGGCTGGTTGAGCAACATGTCGCGGATCTTGCGTAAAGAAAGACTCACGAGTCCCAAGACGGCGTAGCGATCAGCCAAAATGTAGAGTCGTACATGCGCCATGTAGTGATCGTGGGAGTGATAGCATAACCGTTCCGTTTGTTTCTCCCGGTCGCCGAAGGTGCCATCGCCCGTTTCGTCTGCTTCGTCGAGGCATTCGGCTTTGAATTCCTTTGAAAGTAACGTCCGTAACCCAGCATTACCCGCTTCAACCAAAGCGAACTGTTCATTGATCGTCCATTCCAGCAGATATGCATCCCGCTCTTCGTCGGGATCAATGATAGTATAGTCGTGTTCATAAGCGAATTGCAGCAACTTGGTGAAGGTATCCATGTCGACGTCCTCCCACACGACCTTGCCTTCAACCGACTCTTTCATGCCGTTGGTGACAAGTGCGCGCAGCGGGTCGGAGATTTTGGCGATGACAGCCTCATGGACATTGAATTCCGTCTGATCCTTGCCAACGACGAACTTGATGATACTTGATGAAAAGATGCTGCCAGGTTGTGTCAGTGCCACGTTGAAACGAGGTAAAGCGGGTGCGAGGCGAAGTGATCTTACTGATCTGTTTTGACCTTGCGGTCGGGAGGCGTGGCCTCAACTATTTTGGCCTTGCGCTTGGGAGGCATGATGGGGTGAAGGCAGAAGGTTCTCAACCCTCCTGATTCGGTGTCGGAAGGTGATGAGATGAGTGTTTGCCCGAAAAGTCGAAGATGAAGTGGGTGCCTAGGAAATAGAGGGAAGCGTTGTCTGAGAAAGGAAGATGAAGGGGTAAAGAAGAAGGAGAAAAAGACGAAGTGGGCGATAAACATAGCGGATTAGGCAGGAAGGGGTGCGGGTGATGTTGAAATATCCCGAGGAAGGGGTCGCAACTACCGCACCGACCTAAACTTCTTCTCCATTGAACAAGACCCATATCTTCCAAGACCAGAATCATCCCTAACAAAGCCGCGAGGCTTCCTGCACTCTATAGCCACTTCGACAATGATATATACATGAACATCTGCATGTGTGTCTCACATATGGGACTCTGAGGAGGCACGTTTCGTTTCGTTTCTTTCGATGCAACGCTCATCACGAGCAAAGTCCAAAACGACGAAGGGAGAAGCCAAACGCAGAAATAGAAGCCATATGAAGAGGAACGAGAAGAAGATGCATTGTGATGCGTAGACGGAGAAATTAGACACCTTGTCGTCGATGCAGATTCACGCAGGACCATGCAGTACGGAAATACACGACTTCCCTCCCCGCTCCTTGATTTCAAAATCACCAAAACGTCTTGCATTACAACTTTAAACAATGTTATTTTTTTTCCTTCAAAAAGGGGAAAGTCCCCTCTCTGGGTCAATCACAGTCGTGACCTGGTACTATCAAGATACAATTCAGAACGCCGTCCTGTGCTTCCGAGCTGCCGAGCGACCGAGCGGGGGGGACCCTTACTGCGGGATTCCCAGCTCCTTGTAGAAGGACTCGGTGCTGGGCTTGCGGCCGAGGAACTGCTCCAGGGTCAGCATCTCCTCCTGGCTGCCGCCCTTCTCCAGGACGGTGTGCCTGTAGCGGCGGCCCTCCTTGCCGTTCATGGGGTCGGCCTTGAAGACGGAGTAGAACATGTCGGTCGAGTAGACCTCGGACGAGAGGTAGCCGTAGTAGCCGGCGTCGTACCCTCCGATCAGGTGGCCGAAGCAGGCTTGTCCGTTGCCCCAGGTGCTGTGGCTGTTAGCGCGTCTGTCATGAGATAATGGGGTCGGGTTGTTCCGCAGCAGCGGCATTATACATACCTCTTTTCGCCCTGAGCTTCGGGGCCCTTGATGCCGGCGATCTCGCCGCGAAGCTCGTTATAGACGGCCGACAGGTCCATGTTCTCAATCTCCTCGTGGCTCTTGGGGGTGTGGACCGTCATGTCAAAGGTGCCAAAGTGGAGCTGGCGCAGGTTAAAGAGCGCGGCGTTGACGTGCTTGGTCGAGATCTGCTTCTCGATGAGGTCGTCGGGGATCTTCTCGCCCGTCTGGTAGTGCTGGGAGAGGGCCTTAATGACGCTGGGGGTCCAGCACCAGTTCTCGAGCATTTGCGAGGGCGCCTCGACAAAGTCCCTGACAGTGCTGGTGCCGTGGAAGCGGCTGTAGGTGCAGCGGCCGGCGAGGTCATGGATACCGTGACCCAGCTCGTGGAAGAGCGTGACGACCTCGTCGTGCTTGAGGAGGGAGGGCTTCTTGGGCGTGGGCTTGCTGAAGTTGCAGACCAGAGCCGTGGCAGGGTATCTCCGCGAGCCGTTGGCTTGCAGGAAGCCGGGCTGCAGGTTGAAGTTGGCGGCGTGACCGTACTTGCCCTGGCGAGGGTGCAGGTCAAGGTACAGGTAGCCGACGAAGCCTTCACCCTCGGAGGCGTCGTCCCAGACGCTGAAGATAATAACGTCCTCGTGCCAGGCAATGTCCTCGCCCTTGCCCGTAGGGCTCAGGGCCTTGCGGTCCTCGGGCTTCAGCTCGACAAAGACGAAACCGAGCAGCTCCTCAAAGATCTTAAGCATGCCGGCAATAGTGGAGGTGATGGGGAAGTACTCGGCGATCTTGTTCTCGTCGATGCTGTACTCCTTCTCAATCATCAGGCGGTCGTAGAACTTGTGGTCCCAGAGGTAGTAGTTGCCGTCGTTGGCAACGCCGCGGGCCTCAGTGTCGGCCTTCTTAAGCTCGAGGAGGTGCTCGACCTCCTTGGCACCGCCGGCGGTCAGGCGCGAGCGGAGGTCGCCTAAGAAGTCGTTAACGGTCTTTGTGGTCTTGGCCATCTTGTCCTCGATGCGGAGGGAGGCGTGGTCGGGGTAGCCGAGCATGCGGGCGGCCTCGTCGCGCAGGACGATGGCCTCCTTGAACAGGGGCACGTTCTGGTTGCACTTGTTCTCGTTCTGGATAAAGACCTTGCGCCTCGTCTCGGCGTTCTTGGCGAACTTGAGGGTCGGGAAGAGGTCGGGATACTTGAAGGAGAGCTTGAGCTTGCCGTCGTTCTCGCCGGTGCCCTTCTCTAAACCGTCAATGACATCCTCGGGGACGCCGTCCAGCTCCTCCGGGGTGAACCAGATGCCGCCGCTCTCCTCGTTAAGGTTTTTCTGGAACTCGATCTGGATTTGGCTGAGGCGCTTCTTGATCTCCTTGAAGCGATCGCGCTGGGGGCCGGCAGGCAGGCCGAGACCCATCTTGATGTAGTTCTTGTAGTCCTTCTCGAGCAAGCGCAGGCTCTCGGGGTCAAGGCCCTCAGAGTCCTTCTTCTTGTGGAGGGCTTCGATCAGCTTGTAGACATCCTCCCTCATGTTGACCTCGATGCCGAACTCGTCCATGATGGTGTCGGCCTGGGACGAAGCTTCGCGGAGGGCGGCGTCGCTCGAGACGTATTGGTAGAAGCCCAGGATGCGGGTCGACAGGCCGCTCTCGTTCTCGTCCCTGGCAATAGGCTGTAGGACGTTGTGGAAGGAGGCCTTATCGACGGGGACCTCGGCGACGATCTTGTCGAGCAGAGCTCGGGTCTGGTCGCATATCTTCTTTGCGTCGCCGACGATGGACTCCTTGGTGCCGGTGAAGACGGGGGGCGCCTGGGGCGGCGACTTGTACTTGTCGGGGACCGTCATGGCGCTGGTCACTAAGGGTCGGTAGGTCGAAGCAGCCGGTGTGGGGAAGAGAGGAAGCTGGGCCGGTTTGAAGCGCAGCTGGACGAAGAGAGAAGTGAGTCTCGGAATTGCTCTGGGGGCCGCCAGGATGAGAGCTGTGACGAAGAAGATGAGAAAAAAGGTGAAGGAGAGGAGGGGTGGGCGTCGGCTGGAGGACGCGGTCGACGCCAGGGTGACTGGACGAAGCACGGTTCGTCTGTCTGGCAGTAGGACAACGTCAAGGTGGGGGAGGGGAGAAGAGGAGAGGAGGGGGAGCAAGCTGTGCTGCAGGACCAGGGCTGAAGCGGAGGTGGAACTGTACGGAGGACGGATGGTTAGTGTGTGTGCCCAAGCTATCAGTTGTTGAAGGTTTGGCGGTCTGGTCTGGTCTGGGGTTGTAAGTGAGGGAGTGATGAGAGCTCTGGGTCCACGTCAGCAGCAGCAGCACAGCAGCGGCGGCGGAGGAGGGTCTTGAAGCTCCCGACGCTAAGACGTCCAGGGCCGCCTGCGAGTGCGACGCATCCCCCCCCGCCCGCCCGCTGTAGCAAGCGGGGTCTCGTTGTCTCAATGGACGATGATGGAGCATGACGTGTACGTATACCTCAGGGCGATGATAGGTGTGCAATTCCCTGCCTAACATTGAACCCATTTAGAGCACCTATCCAAGCCCCATACTGTCTATCCTGTCAGCCTGAGAGGAAATGTTCCATCTCTTGATGGCCATATCTGTCGGTCTCTTGGACGCGGCCGACAGGGCAGAGTCTGTCTGGTGTGCAATGTGCTGGGGCCCCAGACTCCTAGGTACGATGTACTTCTAGGAAGGACCCTTTGGCGGCCTGCAGGTCCCGAGGCGAGGTGAGGTGAGGTGCAGGCCACATCGCCTGATGGGAACGAGCTTATGTAAGGCATGGGGCACCAGTCCGTTTTGGGCGAGGGAGGGCGGGGGGGTCCTTTGTTTGTTGCCGGGCAGACCAGGCAAGCACGGTGCGACATTGTGGCTGGTCAACATGGGGAACGCGGTGGTTGCGGCGCTCGACAGCAGAGACTGAAATCGCCATTGTCAGACCCGAAAAATCAAGTCAGGTCAAGTCGGCAGGAGATGCTGTTGCGGAATGCATAGCAAGAGGCCCTTTGAGACTCTAAAACTCACCCCAACATGTGCAGATGAATGAGCGGGCGCAATCGCAGCCACAAGACAGACCAGTCTGAGTATCATGGTATTTATTTCTTTTGGCACCGGTCCCTAATACACGGCCCCGACACAAGCCATGAGTGTGTGTTGTGTTGTGTGTGTAAATCCAGAGTAAACTCTCTGCTATAGAGCTCAACTCCAGGATACCCAAATCCCCTACAATAGTGGAATAACGCAATCGCAAACGCAAATCAAACGCCATTCCCATCGTGCCAGCCATGCAAAATATCTTATTATCCGTCACCATCACCCTCTTGTCGTCGTCGTCGTCTTCTTCTTCTCCTTCTTGCGTGATCCTACAACGCCCGCTCCAACTTGCGTGAATCGTTTCTCGTTTTCCCCAGGGCATCGGGCGGGAGTGATCTAGTTGGCGAGGATGGTGCGCACAAGCTCTGTGATGACAATCGGTCAGTAATCGACCCCTCTCTGGTCGGGGTGCCACGGTTGCTTACCGGTGTAGTTGACCTGGCCGGAGCTCGTGTCAACGGCCTTGAGCAGCTCGTCGACTTCTTCGTCGGTCATCTTCTCGCCGAGGTTGGTCAGGATGTACTTGAGCTGACCAACGCCGATGAAGCCCGTCATGTCCTTGTCAAAGACCTGGAAGCCACGGCAGTACTCCTCGGGCTCGCCGGGGTCGCGGAAGCCGCCGGGGCGGTTGAGGATGCGCTGGAACGTCTCGAAGTCGACTGCAACGACATTAGTACCAAGTCCCTCCCAAATATCCAAGCAAGCGGTGGCGGGCATGGCGGGATTTCAAAAACTCACAGTCGCCTCCAATGTTCTTCTCGAGGTCGCGGATCTCGGTGAGGGTGGGGTTCTGGCCGCAGGCGCGGAGCAGGTCGCCCAAGCTGTCGATGGGAACGCGGCCGTTGCCGCGCTTGTCGAAGAGGGAGAAGGCCTCCTTGTAGTTGGTGGAAGCCTGAGCGTCGTACTGGTTAGAAGCCATTGCGAATTACGTGTGTGTGTGTGTGTGTGTGCGTGTGTAAAGCGTGTGATGGAAGATGAAGCGGATGGAGGGATGAATGGATGGATGAATGGATTGATGGATGCGACAGCAGCAAAGTGGGAAAAAGTGGTGCGAGGATGAGAAAGTGTCGTGATGGGCCGAATTAATTGCGCCTGACGGCTGCTTGGCTTGGTTGGCTTTTGCTGTGTTGTGCTGGAGCTGATCGGGAAAGCAAGCGTCGTCCCTCCCCCCCGCCTTCGCTGTTTCCGTTGGTTGTTTGGGTTGATGCCGTTGGCTGGTGAATGGGCGGCGCGGGTGCCGCTGCTGATGCTGCTGCTGCTGTTGCTGCCACTGCCACAGCCACAGCCACAGCAGCTGCCCCCGGGTGGCGAATGGCGGGTGGCGGGTGGCAGGTGGTGGTTGGTGGTTGGTGGGACTGTATTTACAGCTTCATGCCTCGCTCGCTCGCTGTTGGACCCTTTTCTTCCTGCAAGGTTCGCCGCTGGACCGACCCGGGCGCTAACACAGGGCTTTCTCTTTCGCTCTCTTTCGGTCGTCGCTAGCGGCGGGAGTAGAGACTGAATGGCTGGAATATCGCTGCCCGTCCTTTGTTTACATTCCGGAGGCGGTTCGGGGACGAAGGGCGCGGCGTCGGATCGGGTTCCCCTTTCACGCGGGGAAAACAAAACGAAAAAAGCAAGGCAATCGAGGGGCTGGAGGGCGAAGCAGAGGACGGGGTTGGACTCACCATTGTGGTGGTGTGTAGTGCGTGTGTGTGTGTTACCGGTGGGTGGTCGTTTTCTCGCGCGCAGGATAGAAAACCAAAGAGGATTTGGACAGAAAGACGGGTTCGCGATGATGTTTCTCGGAGGTTGCAATTTGACGGTCGAAACACTTTATGCTCTCTCTCTCTCTCTCTCCCTACCCCCTCGCCCGTCTCCTGCCTCGCTCCCTTTATCCGTGTTCTCTTTTTTTATTTTTTATTTTTTTATCCAGTGCATCCGGGGGTTAGTTATCCAAGTCAAGGGGCCATGGGCATTCCCAGTCACTCTTATTCATGCGGCGGTGTGCAGGCACACCAAACACAAAACACACACACACATTGAGAGGACAACTATTGAAAAGCCCCCCTGAACAATTGGGTCCGGTCCGGGACTGGGACTGGACTGGCGGTCTGGGTCGCAAACACAGTGCATCCTGTCTTTGTGTGTGTGTGTGTGTGTCTCTCACTCTCTATCTTCCGCCTTTGAGAACCCTCCGCCGGCATACGGCCTGAAACCTGACGGGGCAACCACACGTAAACATCACCCGCATCCACATTTCCCGGTGCACATTACCCACACATGCTACCTTACTAGGTAAGGTTCATACGATATAAACCGTATAATTAATCGTACAGTACCTCAGTATCCGTCTTTCAAAGACATTGGAGCCCAAGCGGGGCGGTGGACACAAGCCGACAATCAATCTCTGGATTCCTGGTTGCCGCGGCCAATCACGGCTCTCGAATGAGTTGCTAAGTCTGCCACACCCATCCATGGATCGCGCCAGCAATGTCCACCATCCATCCATCCGTCCCAGTCTCATTGTAGTTTATGTACTCTGTACGGATACAGTATTCACACCCGGGTACGTAGTGTTCGTCTTGCATAGCTCTCATCATCCCCTCTCCAGCCGTTATTGACAAAACATGATGGATTAGATAATCATGTCAGGCTTGCACCGTCTCTTCAAGCTCATTGCTCCTCATGACAAGACCGTCCAAAGCCGCCACCTTGCTGCAATTTGGCACGTTGCGGTTCGTCCCGACTCTCTCTCGTGATCCCGGTCTAAACCTCGCCTGCGAGTCATCGTCCATGCCGCATCTACCGGTCTTCTCTCTCTCTCTCGCTCTCTCTCGCTCTCTCGACACACAACACCGATCCGTCACCTCCTCTTGGCCAGGATCACCACCGTGCCCCAAACCCCCTCGACCTCGACCTCCCGCCACTTGTCCCCCTTGGCCTTCCACTCCGGCACCGCCTCGAGGAGCCGATCAAACAGCAGGTCCGCCAAGTCGCCCTCCCCGCCCTCCGCCCGGCTCTTGACCTCCGGGTGCGCGTCCCTCCATCCAACGTACGCGCTAAAGGTGCGCACGTAGCCCTCGAACTCGCCCAGCTTGAGCCTCTTGCGCTGCCACGCCGCCTCCGCCTCCCGCCCCGTCCCGACCTGCGCCGTCCGCCGGTCCGGGTCGTACACGATGCGCCTCACCGCCGTCCAGTCCGACTCGGGCGGCACCACCGCCTCCAGGTTGTCCCGCAGTATCTGCCGCCCCGGCTTCTCCCAGTACCGGTCCATCGTCTCCCACCCGCTGCCCGGCACCGCCTCCCCCTCGCCGTAGCAGAAGTGCTCGAGGATCTCGTTCACCGCCGGGAACCCCACCAGGATGTTGTCCTTGTACCCCAAGAACGCCAGCGTGCCGCCCCTGCGCACCACGCGCGCGAGCTCCGGCCACGCCCGCTTGTAGTCGAACCAGTGCGCCGCCTGGCCCGCCACGACGAGGTCGACCGTCGCGTCGCCCGCGATCGACGACAAGTCCTCGGCGCTGCCCTGGCGGAACGTGATCTTGGGGTCCCGCGTCGACTCGGACGCCTGCTTGACCATGCCGGCGCTCGGGTCGACGGCGAGCACGCGGCCAAAGTGCGGCGCGAGCTCGCGCGCGATGACCCCGGGGCCGCACCCCAGGTCGAGCGCCGTGCCGTTGGCCGACGACGGCTTGTGATACGCCAGCACCATTTTGAAGAGCGACGCCGGGTAGGACGGGCGGAAGGCCGCGTACCCGGCCGCGGAGAAGGTCGATCGCCTGTTTTTTGGGGGATTTTGCGCGGGTCAGCTTGGTCATGTCGTGAGACTTGTGCCGTTCGTGTGACATGACAACATCACATGTGCGTGTGTGTCTGTGGGTGTATCTGTGACAGTGTCATGATTGTGAGACTTACGCAAAGACGGACATGGTTTCGACGTCGTGTAACCGTGATAAGCTGCGATGTTTTGCAGTGACAGAAGAGGTACCGGACTGCCGAGGCCGGTAAAGTACCTAGTAATCGACCAATGATGTCTCAGTCATGTATAATGTGTATGCCGCCACCTTGCATACCCAAGGAAAACAGGCGGCGGCTGCTGTCGTTTTTATCCCCAGCCCCTCGGATCGCCCCGATTCCCACGTCTCGGATCGCGGCAATCCAAACCCCCAGGCCAGGCGAGGCGAGGCGAGGCGAGGCCCCCTTTCGTCATCCGTGAACCAGCCTTGGGCCGCCGTCCGTAACCTCCGAGGACCTCGGCCTGTTTCCTCCGCCATGCATTCATTGCATGGCTGACGTGCTCGGAGCTGCCCCCCCCCCCATGTTCCCCTCTTTTCCCGAGGCTGACGTGACCCGGCCGTTGAGTGATGCTGACTTCCCCCCTCAAGAAGCCCATTTGAATGCTCCGAGCCGCCCTCTCCACCTCATCTCCGTCTCCCTCGCTCTTCAAACTCTCCCGTGCCCGTAACCCAGAAACCACCTCAGAACCTTGCCCCGCGCCGACACTAGTGCCCGACATGACGACCGAAGCCGCCGCTCGCGTCTTCTTCTCCTCAAAGTCCTTCGCCGTCGTGGGCGCCAGCTCCAACCCGGCCAAGTTCGGCCATAAGAGTGCGTGCCCCAAGAAGTCACCGACGACGCCTTCTCTCTCACTCTCATTCGCCTCGAGCTCGCTCATCCATTCATTCACTCATTCGCTCCACTCCCCTTCACTTCATTCACGCTCACGCTCACCAATAACCACCCACCCCTCTCATCATCCTCTCCCTCGCGTCTCCTCTCCCCGCCCAAAGACTAACCTAGAAAACCCCCCAGTCTTCGCCTGGTACCTCGACCGCGACATCCCCGCCATCCCCGTCAACCCGACCGCCGCCACCGTCAACGCCCTCGGCAAAGACCACCCGGCCGTCCCCAACCTCTCCGCCCTCCCCAACCCCAAGGAGACGGCCGTGTCCGTCATCACCCCGCCGCCCGCCACCCTCAAGGTGCTGCGCGAGGCCAAGACTCTCGGCGTCCCCGCCGTCTGGCTGCAGCCCGGCACCTTTGACGACGACGTCCTCGCCTTCGCCCGCGCCGACGGCGCCTTCGAGGCTGTCGTCGCCGGCTTCGGCGGCGGCACCCGCGGCGGCGAGGGCTGGTGCGTCCTTGTCGACGGCGACAGGGCCCTCAAGGCCGCCGGCAAGCTGTGATGCTCTTTCTCTCTCCTTCTCCTTCCCCCCATCCCCGGTGTGTGGCGAGTGTGTTTTGTGTGTATGCGTGTGTGTGTGTGTGTGCTGCAAGTTTGTGAGGGCCGTCATGTCGAGCGGGCTTCGGCCAATTGTCCATAGAGTACCAAGGCCCGAGATGCTCGACATGCCGTTACGAGATAAATGACTATCAGTTTCCTCCTGGCCAGGTCACCGCTCACCCGCCCCGTGCAGGCTAAGCATACCCGCCCTTACCCCTCGCTGTCTCGACCTCGCTTCCGTCTGCGTGGTTGCTCCGGTCATGGGAGATGCCGCCTTGACGACCCTACACCGAGATACATCCGCTTTGGGCTTGTTTCGCTCGGCGAGCACTTCGGGTCAAATCATCACACCGCTACCCCCCCCCCCCCCCCCTCTCTCTTCGAGTCGTCTCGCTAGATTGCGCTGGTCGGTCGGTCGATGTTGGGATCTCGCGCTGTTATCAAACCAAGAAGGCTATGTCTAGTCTGGGCGAAAGTCTAATAGGGCCCGAGTGGCAGCTATGTGACCTGCCGGCTGACGATTGAGCCTCAAGCGATCCATCCCGTCATGACCGACTCATCACGCACGAGGAGCACACAAGTGCCGCGTAATATGTCTCCCATCGTAACACGAATCTACGTGGTATCGTGAAAAGCGTCCCTTCGTTCTCGTCTCTAACAAACTCCATACTATTACAAAGCCATTCGAGCCCCTTTGACGATCCTGGTGAGCCAGCCCATAATGTCTGCTCCGCTTGTCACCAAGCGGCAATGCCTTTCGCTTGCCCCACTAAAGTCGGCACGTGTGGGCCAAGGCCCAAGGAGCTCGACATCGTTGGCTGTGCATCTTGGGGGATTGCAGTCTCGTCTCGACGATAAGGATGCTGGATGCGTCCGCTTGAACCAGCTCCCCAGCGTGACCTTGTCAAGAGCATGAGGCCGTTTACTCCGGTCTTCCCGTCTGCATGTACTGATATGTCTTTGAACTACTAGGTTCACCGATCGAAAGATGTAAAGGTAGGGGTCCTTAAGTGTGTTGAATCGTGCATGTCTTTTCTCGATCGGGGCCCGGTATCTCTCTTATACCTGTCCCGATCGGAGCTACCTATATTATCTAAGAGAAGAAAGAAAACATCCCGGCCCCCCGACCCACGACTGATGCGGTACCCCTACCCCATTCCAATATATATCAGTGGCTTGGGATGTGATTGAGCGAGACCGATGCAAAAAGTTGGTCGACGGTATCAGATGTGTCTAACAGCCTGGGCATATGTCAGGTTGCCAATGGGACAATGCGAGGTTCTGCGTACAGCCCCACGTTGATTGATGGCTCTGGACCTCCCAACCACGGAGGACAGTTTGCCATAGCACTTATATGATCTGCCGGTTCTGTTATGTGCAGAAACACCCCAAATATACCGTTATTGTCTTCTGTTCTAATTGCACAGTGGCAGCCTTTCGTCGACCTGGAAAACCCCAGGGCAAAAGACCAGACATGCGGAGAACAACAGATTCATCTTGAGATGCACTCGCGAATTCCGGAGACGAACCGGCGGTATTCAATGGTTGTAGCGGCCATGTACTCTTTTCAACAATTCCAGAATTGCCTCACAGGCGCATAAGCAAACGTACCTTGGTTGAAGCCATTTCAATTCAGTCTCACCATGCATACAGCAGTGTATTTGGTTTATGACCGGACGTACATACATGCCTGGAACCTGACTTTGAGACGGTTTGGCCAACTCGGTCAGTGCCACGGAGCTGTCCGATTGTCCATGCTCTTCCGGTCCGTTCACCCCGGTCCGTTCACCCCGGTCCGCCTCGCCCGCGCGCCGTGCCATCCCCGGCTTGGCTTAGCCTAGGTTCCGGCGAACAAACACTGTGTTAGCGACTGACCCGTATATACCTCGGGCAAGAACCTGAATTCGCAGCTTGTTGACTAGTTGTAATCCGAATCTATTGATCACTGCTTGGATCCTTCCCTGTGCTCTTGCTCAGACACCAACTGGTATGGCCAGGGTGCTTATCTAGCCAACGGAGGTAAGCCATTTCTAACCTCTCATAGGCCTATCAGCGGTTGAACATGCATGCTGCAACGGACCCGCAAACTTGCATCATCCAATACCCATGTATTCGACTGCGCGGACCATTAACATGGCACTTTGCAGTTTCCTGACCCGCATGGTCATTATGAATCATCCGGATCTCTAACTAGTATAAGCGGAAATATGTGGAACAGATACTATCGCAGCATAGCGCCGTGTAAGTCGCTACCAGACATGTATCTGTCAACCAACACGACCCCAACATCATTCATCTTCCTTCTTTGATTCTTGTTGATCCGCTGTTCTTTATATTCTCTGACTTTGAGTCGATCCTTTTCATCGTTCTCACTGATTTCATTCTAGTCGGTCCTTGACTGTGGATTCAGCCCGAACGACTCCTCTCAGTCTGGTTTGAACACGATCTTGTTTGTGAAACGGGGGCTTACAAAAAGTTAACAGAGTCATTCGAACCTGCTCACGTGTTTCTTCAAGGCGAGCAAATATCTGGAATGCCAGATTCTTCAAGAAAGCAGACCTCGACTGGCGGGGCAACAGAGACAGACGCCGGTGTTCTTGCGAATACTAGCAGTGGTGACAGGCCAGAGGCCATTCGAACCAACATTTACACCAAGGATGGCAAAATAGATGACGGCAAGACGAAGAAGCATGGCACCCTCCATCACTTTTTTCGTGTCCACTGGTCCTACTCGTCACCAGCAGACCATGCTCTCCGCCTGGTTGGCCTATTCACAGCTGTCAGCGCGGGAGTCTTGCCACCTATTATGACCGTTGTGTTCGGTTCTTCTGTGAACTCGTTCAACGATTGCGAAACTGGTAAAATCTCGGGCAATGAGCTGTACCGGAACATGTCGAAGAACGCACTTTGGCTTCTATACCTCTTCATCGGCCGCTTCTTTCTGGTATACATCCATTCGACATGCTTCGGCCTTGTCGGCATTCGTGTAACCAAGGCGTTCCGGATCGACTTCATCCGGTCCATGATACGGCAAGACGTCTCCTTCCTCGATGGCTGCGCACCCGGTACCGTCTCGTCTACCATCTCCAATAGTGCCGACATGGTAGAGAATGGCAGCACCGAGAAGGTGGGCTCCCTGATCCAGAACATCTCAATGTTTGTCGCTGCATTTGTGGTTGCTTTTATGCAGCAGTGGAAGCTCACCCTCGTCACGGCCACAACACTCCCCGTACTATTCACGGGCTTCAAAATCACGTTCGGACTCGGTATAACATTCATATCCACAGTGCCGCCGCAGACTGTGAAGTGATGACAGATGCACGCTAACGAGACCCGTGTTTAGATGCAAAAATAGAGGCCGAAATTCTCAAGATCTACAACCGGGCCGGGGGCCTCGTAGAAGAGGCGCTGGGCACCATTCGTGTTGTAACAGCGTTTGATGCTGGTGGTAGACTGAGCCGTAAATACGACGATTCACTGGCCGCGGCACAGAAGCTCGGTTTCCGCAAGGGGCCGGTCATTGGTGTCCAGTGGAGCGTCGAGTTTTTCACAATCTACTGCGCCTACGCGCTTGCCTGGTTCTACGGCGTCAAGCTTCTCAACGACGGCGAGATCGCGGGCGGCGGCCAAATCATCTCGGTTCTCCTCGCTGTGCTTCTTGGCACCAGCGCCGCGTCCAACGTGGCCCCTGGCTTCGGCGACTTCGCCAAGGCGTCGGCGGCCGCCCAGAGCATGTTTGAGATGATTGACAGAAAATCCGAGATCGATTCCTTGGCCGACACAGGCGACCGCCCGCCCAAGTTCGATGGCTCGGTCGAGTTGCGCAACGTCAGCTTTGCTTACCCATCGCGGCCGTCGGTGGCTGTTTTGAGCAACGTCAGCCTCGGATTCGAAGCGGGAAAAGTTACTGCGTTGGTCGGTGCCTCTGGATCTGGCAAAAGCACCATTGTAGGACTGATAGAGCGCTGGTTCAAGCCAACAAGCGGCTCCATCCACGTGGGCGGTCACACTGTTGATAGCCTCGACGTCCGGTGGCTGCGCGGTCAGATCGGGCTCGTGCAGCAGGAGCCGGTGCTGTTCAGTGACACCGTTTACAACAATGTCGTACATGGACTCTATGGAACTCCCATGAATGACCTACCAGATTCTGAAAAGAGGGAGCTGGTACGGCAAGCCTGCGCACAGGCTTTCGCAGACGACTTTATCCAGGAGCTGCCGCTCAAGTATGACACCAAGGTTGGAGACCGCGGTGCTCTTCTGAGCGGCGGTCAGAAGCAGCGCATTGCAATTGCTCGGAGTGTCGTCTCCAACCCGCAGATTCTTCTGCTGGACGAAGCCACCTCGGCTCTGGACCCTACAGCAGAGAGCAAGGTGCAGGCTTCCCTCGACAACGTTTCAAAGTCGCGGACCACCATCATGATTGCTCACAAGCTCTCGACCGTCCAAAAGGCAGACAAGATCGTGGTCCTCGGCCGAGGCGAGGTCATCGAACAGGGATCGCACCAGCAACTGCTCGAGCTTGGAGGCGCCTACAGCGAGCTTGTCGGTGCCCAGACCTTGTACACAGGCAATACTTCCGGAACACCCCTCAGCGCTGCGACAGAAAGAAAGTACTCAAGCTCGAGTGGAGATGATGATTCAGACGTTTCCATAGCAAGGGAATCCATCTCGTCCATATCTCCAGCCTTGCAAACCCTCCAAGACGTCGATCACACTCAAAAGATTGCCACCAGGGGCGAAGGCGAGGACTATGATGAAGATAAGGACATCTCGCGCAAGCTTTCGTTGACGCAATGCCTTGGTATTATATTCAAAGAGCAGCGCCACATTTGGCCAATATTTCTCTTTGGCCTCATCTCCTCGGCCGCAGGGGGCGGCCTCTTTCCAGCTCAAGCCGTTCTCTTTGGCTCGAGCATACCGACCTTACAGCTTCCCCGCGGCGACCATCTCGTCGAGCGTGGCAACTTTTGGGCGCTCGTGTACTTTGTCTTCAGTCTCGGCGTCTTCGTGTGTTATCTAGGAGTCGGCTTCTTCTGGACTGTGGCCGCCTGCCATGCCGCGCGCTTCTACCGTCGTGAGTACTTCGAGGCAATGCTGGTTCAGGACGTCGCTTTCTTCGATACCAGGTGTCACGGTGCGGCCGAGATGACGAGCCGTTTGTCGATGCATCCTCAGAGGCTCCAGAATCTTCTGTCGACAAACCTTGCTTTAATCGTTGTGATTCTTGTCGACATCGTCTCTTGCTTCGTGCTGGCGGTCGCAATGGGATGGAAGCTGGGCTTGGTTGTTATTGCTGGAGGCATGCCGACCCTTTTCGGCGCGGGCTACTACCGCCTGCGTCTCGAGATGGCCAACGAGGACCGTCTGAGTCAGATGTACCTTGAATGCGCTCGCTTTGCTTCTGAGGCGGTCGGTGCCATACGTACCGTTTCCAGCTTGACGTTGGAGGAGAAGATACTGGACGGCTTTCGGGAGCGCCTCACTGAGTGCTCCAGACGAGAGCTGCGGAACAAGATGATCACGATGATTATTCACGCCGTTGCCGAGAGTGCCAGTCTAGCTGTAACGGCGCTGGCCTTCTGGTATGGTGGCAAGCTGTTGTCTGAAGGCCTATACGACATGCGGACATTCTTCATCGTCTTCATGGCTGTGCTGATGGGATCCAACTCTGGTGGTGTTCTGTTTGGATTTTCTTCAAGTGAGCTCACAACCCCGTACTATCCCGGCCAGCGTGAGAGAAAACGTTAATCACACATTGTAACAGATGTTGCCAAAGCACACTCGGCAGCCAACCATATCCTTGACTTGCGCGCATCGCAACCTCCTATCAACACATCCATTGGTATCAAGGGGCTTCCTCCTAGTAACGAAAGCTCTGTCGCTGTTGAGTTTCGCAACGTGACGTTTGCTTATCCCAATCGACCCGACCATCCGGCGTTGAACAATCTCTGCCTTAGGGTTGTTAAGGGTCAGTCTGTCGGCATCGTCGGCGCCTCTGGTTGTGGCAAGAGCACCATAATTGGCCTTCTGGAACGCTTCTATGATATTACTTCGGGACAACTCCTGGTAGAGGGGACAGAACTACGAGAACTAGACGTTCATCATCACCGTTCCCGCGTCGGCCTCGTTTCGCAAGAGACAATGCTTTTTCAGGGCAGCATCGTCGACAACGTCCTCATCGGCCTCCCAGATGACGAGGCTTCGGCCCCTGATGCCATAAACCGGGTTGAGCGGGCTTGTCGCTCGGCCAACATGCACGACTTCATCAGCAGCCTGCCCGAGGGTTACGCCACCGATGTCGGCAACAGAGGTGTAGCACTTAGCGGAGGTCAACGACAGCGGCTTGCGATTGCGAGGGCGCTGATCCGTGAGCCGGATCTCTTGCTCTTCGACGAGGCCACCAGCGCGCTCGATACTGCCAATGAGGCGCTTGTCCAAGCTGCCATCGAGGCTGCTGCGCGAGAGAAGCCGGGCCGTACAACTATTTCTGTTGCTCATCGCTTATCGACTATCCGGCGATGTGACCGCATATTCGTCCTCCACGAGGGACGGGTGGCAGAAGAGGGGACTCACGAAGACCTCATCCAACAAAGGGGACCATATTACGAGATGGTCTTGGCCCAATCGCTTGACCGTGAAATCGGCGGTGCCCAAGGCATGTCGACATAGAAAATAGTAGAGTCATCCAAGTGGTTAAACTACTATTGCTATTATGCGAGTAGCCAAATTTGTTCGTTATTCAGCATTGGTCTCGTAGGGCAATGGACTTTACGGATTTGACTCTTTTGCAGGTATCGAGGCTTTGTGACGAATGTAACTTCTGCGATGGAATCCTTAGACATTAAGACGATCTCAGTGTCATTAGTCTGTTGTGGGCTGTCATGTTTGCGCAGACACTTTGTTTGCTCAAATTCTGATGGTTTCACAGCTCTGCCTTGTCTTGAAACAAAGTATCCAGACATTTGGAACTATACGTAGTATTGAAGGGGCTGACACATGGCAGTACACATGTCGTGATGGTAAGACTTGGATGTACTTCTTGGGGTTTAGCCTCAACTTCAATCTCAATGGCACATACAACCAATCATTTTGCTGGTTTTTGAATATTCATTTTTCTCTAGGGTCCCGCTGAAGTTGGATTGTTTTCCATAAGGTGAAGCGTGTGTGAGACTTCTCTCATACCTCACCCCTGGCTGGAGAAAGCAGGTCAAAGAGCAACTGTCCGAATTTCAAAGTCAAGCCCTTTACTTCTTAAGCTTCCTTTCGACCTAGGTCGTTGTCTACTCGGTCCGAACTACCCAAAAAACCGCAAGGCTTTCTTTCCTGTTCTAAACTCCTCTTTTCCTACCTTGGACCCCTTGCACCTGCAAATTTTCCGTTTCGATCCCTTTCGCCAACTGTTGCGATGTCTCGCAGACGCAACAAAAGCCTGGGGAGGTAAGCCCGGTTATTCGAAAACCAATCTCAGAGCATAGCATCTGCTAATCTAGCCAAGCATTCTCAAGTCGAGACCCGTCAATTTCATCATCGGTCAAGAGAAAGAAACATATACCGCTCATTCGTCCGCTCTCACAGCCCTATCCACGTCACTCCAGTCCATTATTAGCCAAGGCCATCTCGGCGAAATGGAAGAGGTCGTGGTTTAGAAAGACATCGAGCCATCTGCATTTAT
Source organism: Colletotrichum somersetense (assembly GCA_030867255.1). NCBI lineage: Eukaryota > Fungi > Ascomycota > Sordariomycetes > Glomerellales > Glomerellaceae > Colletotrichum > Colletotrichum somersetense. The sequence goes on along the minus strand of MU843523.1, from coordinate 142,830 downwards.
CAACTTGATGGAGTTCGCATACTACGGGGACTACAGTATTCCCCGACTCTCCAAATCGGGTCAAAGCCCAGAAGACGAAAGTCAATTCAGCGAAAGTGACAGCGATTCAACTGATGGAGCGCTCGCTCTATACCTTCGATCCCATGGAGTCAACATACGACGGAAGAAAACTAAGGACGAGATTAATGAGCCAAGCTCTCTACACAAGTGGATGCTGCAGGTCTCCAAGGAGAAAAATAGCCGACAAAAATCAAGCGCCCAGTATGAGTACTGCCAGAAAACTTCTCTCCCAATACCGCGACTTTCCGGACCGCGGTGAACGAGCCAAACGATGCGTCTAAGGCATGGCTAAAGGACACTCAGCAGCAGCACCGCACCAGCTACGAAAATGTCTTTATGACGCACGCCAGGTTGTACATCGTTGCGAACAAGTTTCACATCATCGAGCTCAGGAATCTCTGTCTTTTAAGAACTCGTCTGAGCTTGTTGCATGCCCCTAGCACCAGCGAGGTAGCCGCCGCCGTTTTCCAAATTGCTCGCGTTGCTTACGATAAGACAAACGCCAACGACCCTTTACGTGATCTACTCATCAAGTTCTTTATAACTGATTTGGAGTGGATGATGAGGAGGGCGGTGGTGGGATCGCTCCTCTACTCAGAAGCGTGCCTGGATTTGCTGCCGACTTGTTACTCGAAATACCTCAAGCCTTCTGGGTAGAAATCAGGCACGGAGGAAAAGCTGAGCGATGAAGGGTAATTATACCACGTCGCCATTGGGAGGCACATCGATCCCGACACATTCACATTTCTGACCTTGATCCTGTCTTCCATCATATCCTCAATCCTATCCCCAATCTAACCTATAATACTAATGTGGACCTTTACCGTTGATATGACTAACTCTATGCGACAGATTTTAATAACTCTTTAGCAGGGTTTGGCTTGGACTGTGTGAGAAGGTAGTTTTGCTGTGCTAAGACGATATGTTGACGAAGGGCGAGTGGAAAGAATGGACTTTACAGTTGGCAGCTGGTCAAACGCAGATTCATTCCTCATGAAGCCGAGAACGTTTTCAAAGATGCACGTATGGCATTGTAGATTAACCTAACAATATAATCGCGTGCCCACTGTTTTGAGATCCATGTTGATGCTATGTGGTCCTAGTGTGTTTGTTTGCAACCCAAAGAATTCCCGGATCCGGTAGCCGAAAGATCGTGTTACATAAGCACGTGCTCTCAGCAAGCTCAGCCACACGTCGTGGGACCCGAGGCCGCTTCAGCCACACCCCGCTAGACCCACCAGCTAGCAACCGTAACAAGAAGTCTGAATGTAAACAAACGCGATAGGGATGGCCAATGCCGTTGGGGTTCTGTCAACCACACATTCGCCCTCGCCTTTATCGACCCCGACTTGCAGTAACATTCCCGCGTCCGACCATTAGTCAATTCTATTCTTTCCTCTGGACAATATACTCACACATTTCTAACCCATTCGTCGAACCGACGCGACCTTTGCCCGAGCTTTTACGATCCGATGCATCTTACTTGCGACTAATATCTGCTCCCTGCGATCGACGCGTTCGTCCTGTGCACATCCGTTTGCGCTCCCGTTTCGCGCTCCCGACCACGACCAGCTTCACTCCGACCGAAACTCGAGATTTTTAGCTGTTGCAACGACGGAATAGCCCATAATGACCGATAACCTGGCCTTTGAGGGCTTGGTCCCCAACGAATACTTCACCTACGAGGGTCGCCTTGGCTCTTTCCACCAGGTCTATCCTGCTCCGAAGCGCCGCCAGTCTGGCGCTACCAAGGGTGGCAAGAACCTGACTTGGCCTCACATGAAATACCTGTTGCCGGAAGAAGTGCGTCTTGGAGCCAGAACGTGAGATTGAGGAGCACCCGTGTACTGACCCTCGTCACAGCTCGCGAAAGCAGGCTTCGTTTGGCGACCGTTTCCCGACAATCCCGACAACGTCGCATGCTTCCTTTGCAACAAGTCTCTTGATGGTTGGGAACAAGGCGATAATCCCCTTGAGGAGCACCTTAAGCACTCTCCTGATTGCGGCTGGGCCATTGTTGCAGGCATCGCCGCCAACATCAACGACCTCGCGACCGAGGACCCGGCCAGCGCTCGGATGATTGCGGCCAGGAAGGCGACCTTTGACGCACGGTGGCCCCATGAGGGAAAGAGAGGCTGGAAAAACAAGATCAAGCAGGTCAGTCGCTCCATCGCGACCCTGCCTTCCTCTGCTGACTTGTCTTTAGCTCGCCGAGGCAGGCTGGAAGTACACCCCTTCCATCGAATACAACGATATGGCGACGTGCACCTACTGCGAGCTTGCCTTGGACGGTTGGGAACAAAACGACAAGCCAATGTACGTACCCAAGCAGCCTCCGTCTCGGTAAACATTACTGACCCGTAAAAGGGATGAGCACTTCAGCCGATCACCCTCCTGTCCTTACTTCGCCCTCGTGGACCAATACGCCGCCACAAGGAAGCCCAAGGGCAAGGGAGCTAGAGGCTCCAAGACAGCAGCATCAAGGCTCTCTGTGCAGTCCGTAGCGACAGCAGCTTCTGACATCACGTCGATGACTGACGTGCCCGCCGAATACGACGACAGCGTTCTGACAACGTCAACTATGGGCGGCAAGAAGGGCGCTCGCGCCAAGAAGGCCTCGACGGCGAGCAAAGGCCGAAAGACTAAGGCCAAGAAAGATGAGCCTGTCGAAGTGGTTGAAGACGAAGCGATGCCGCAAGAGGAGGCGCCCCCTCCACCTAAGCCGGCACGAGGACGCAAGCGAACGAGCGACGAAGTGGACGAATCTGCACTCAACGTCTCTGAGGCGCCCGCACCAAAGAAACGCACGGCCCGCGGTCGTGGCAAAACAACTGCTGACAGCTCAATGGTCGAACAATCACAACAGGATAGTAGCATTGCGGATGCACCACAGCCGGCGAAGGCGTCCAAAGGCCGGAAAACTGCCAACGCTTCCGGAACCAAGGGATCGCGTAAAGCCTCAGGGACGTCACAGAGATCAACAGCCTCGGTCGCCTCTTCGCGAGCCGCTCCGGGCGCTTTCCCCGAAGACGATGACGAGATCACCCGGCAGCTAGAGGCCGACCTCGAACGTCCGTTGACCGACGACGAGGACATCATGCAAGACTCCGACTCCGAACGAAACAAGGTACCCGCACAAAAGTCAAAGACAAAGAAAAGCCGCGCTGGCAACGGTACTGCCGCCAGCCCTGAGCCCTCGGAAACCCGAGAAATGTTTGATACCGAGCCATATGTCGCGAATGAGGACGATGTGGATGAAGAAATGAAGCAGCTTGAAGCCGAGATGACGATTGACGAGCCCGAGGTGGTCGAAGTGCCAAAGAAGGGACGCAAGGCTGCAGGAACCCGCAAGGTGTCCAAACAGACCAAGGCGCAGAAAGCCAAGTCTGTGAAGCCCCCCGTGGAAGAGGATGAGCCGGAAATGCCCGCCAAGCCAGCCCAAACGGAGGAGGCTGATGCCATGGAGGAAGATGAGCTCAGCACTGCTACTGTTATCACAAAGCCTGCCCGTACGAGCACAGGCAAGAAGCGCGGCCGCCCCTCGAAGGCATCTCTCGCCTCGGGTGCTTCTTTGGAAGACGCTAGCAAGGCCGAAGAGGTCGAGGTTGTTGAACCCGAGGCTGAGGCTCAGGCTGAACCGAAAGCTGAGGCTGAGACAGAGTCTGCAGAAACCTCGGTGCGTCAGTCGTTTGCTTCTGCTAGGCAAACGCCGGCACTTACGGACCAGCGAGACGAACTGGGTGATGAACCTGAGGAGGCTGGAGAGGAAGTCGAAGAAGAGCGCGAACCGGAAGTTGGCCAAGAGGTCGAATTCGAACCCGAGCCAGAGCCCACACCAAGAAGCGCTCCAAAGGAGAGCTCACCGGCGCCTCCTTCGTCACCCGTGATCGCCTCTTCGGCTCGACACAGTCTTCAGCACCAGCAAGGGACACCTCGCATTTCGCCTGCCCAGTCTGCTCGGCAAGCGGCGGTTTCACCCTCACCTTCTCCTCAATCGTCGGATGCTGAGAACCAGCCTCCTTCGTCGAGGCCGTCATCTACTTCACAGAAACGCGTGACGCACGCACCCATTTCATCCACTCCAGCACGGCCAAGCTCCCCGTGTAAACGGAAAGCTCTGGCCAGCCTCCAGAGCGTAACGCCCTGGAGCCCGGTCGACATTGACCTCATTTTCGGATCTCCTGAAAAGTCCGACAAGAGGAACCCTGTCGACAGGCTACTGCATAAGGGCTCTGAGCTGACGAGCCCCGAGAAGCGCATGACGGTTGAGGAGTGGATCCATTACAATGCGGACCAGGCAGAGGCGAAATTGCGCCAGGAGTGCGAGGCAATGGTCAGCAAGTTTGAGAGCGAGGGGAGCAAAGCTATGAATGTTTTGGAGGGCTTGATTGTGGAGTAAATATTTGCATAGCGTATTGCCGTTGGGGAGCTTCATTTTAGGGTTTCTAGTGATTGGTTTAATGATCATGACACAATAACAGACGCATCAGTCAGTCTACGGGCGCTTCCGGGGTAGGAGAAGGAGTTTGGCTAGCCGACTGTTGAATGACGAGTCAATCAGGCCAGCAGAGGGGGGGGATGGACAAAGCAAGGGGCCCCAAGAGATTCCAGAGTATGCTTCCTAGAATACTCTAAGATAGGAATATGGGAAAATATGGAGCGGCATATTGTTCGGACAGGCAATGGCATTATTATTATATTCGAGTTCCAAATAATGAGGGTGCTCGTTCCAAGGTCTATGTACATTAAAGAGGCCCCTCGTGAAAAGAGAAAGCCGTTTGGAATGTTTGCTCATTCGTCTCATCATTGAATCCAGTGGTATCGTCCTGACATGCATAACAAGATGTTGCAGGTTTCTCATCACTTCCTCACTCCACTCCCTGACTTTCGTTTTTTTCCCTTTCGCTTCTCATCTTTCCGGTTCATGTTCTTCATGAAGTCGAAAAGCAGAGAAAATGGTAAAAGAGACGAGGCGACGCCGCTTAGACGCAGTGCAGGGCACCGTCGGCGTGGGTATGGCACTCCTGCGGCGCGCTGGAGGTCGCGGCGGGAGTAGTGGCGGCGGAACCGGCGGCGGTGGTCGTGGGTGCGGGCCTCTTCCCCCCCTCCGCCGCCTCCTCCTCCCCCTCGAGCTCGCCGGTGCAGCCGATGCCGGGGGCGGCGACGTCGTAGGCCCAGACGTCGATGGCGAAGTACTGGAGGGTGTCGCTGTCGACGACGGCGTAGGTGGCGTTGTCCCTGGCGAGGGCGAGGGCCCCAGCGTAGTCCTCGGCGTAGTGCTCGACGGCGCCCCCGGTGACGAGGGGCACGTGGAGGACGCGGTGGAGGAGGTCGGTGGCCCAGAAGGTGTTAAGCGCGGAGCCGGCGACGGTATAGCCGAGGCCGCAGACGGAGGAGAGGGGGCGGCGGACCTCGAAGGACAGCGGGCAGATAACGGTCTCGCCGGTGGCGTTGGCGCCGCGCCAGTGGCCGGCCCAGCCGTCCTGGGTGGCGCAGTTGCGGTCCGGGTCGTCGCAGCGGAAGGTCGTGCCAGTCTTGTCGGCGTTGACGACGCGGTCGTACCACCCGGCCGGGGTGGCGGCGGGCGCGTCGCCAAAGTACCTGCGGACGTGCTCGGACGAGTTGCCGAAGCGGAGGATGTGGTCGCGCGCGTGGGCCGCGAGCTGCTGGGTCTCGGCGAGGGCGGCCTCGAGCTGGGCGCGGAGGGTCGAGTTGCACGACTGGTGGATGGGGAAGGTCTTTTGCCAGCCCGCGGACCAGTCATAAGGCGCCTGGGACGTCGGGGCGGTGGCCGCGGGGGGTACGGAAGCGGGCACAGTCTCGGAGCCCTGCTGACGACGGGCGAGAGGGGTGGCGTGGGCGACGGCGGAGAGCAGCAGAGCCGCGGTGGCGACGCCGTACATCATCTTGACTTTGAGGTGTTGAGAGGGTAAGGGAATTCTGAGTGAAGCCTGAAGATGAGAGGAGCTGCTGCTGCTGCTGCTGCTGCTGCTGCGGGACGGGCTGCGCTTGAGCTGGAGGAAACTGAGGACTTGAGCTTCAGTTTGAGAACCGATCACTGATGCGAGGACAAGCAACGGTCTTTTATAGCTGCGAGATGCCGCATAGGATCACAGTTTTCGCTCGCCCTCTCTTCTCGGTCCCATCTCCTCGGACTCCCAAATGACAGCTCCTCCACAGGCTCGTCGAGCTATCGAGCCAAGACTTTGCTAGACATGCCCTGCAGAGTGCCTGTGTGGGTTCTGTTCTTCGATCGTTATGCCCGTGGACAGGTGAATCCTTTCCACCCCGGAACCCAGTGCTGCGGCGGCCGGCTGAATTTTCCTCTTACTTCTGCGCTTGTCGGCCGGCCAGCCAGCCAGCAAACAGTCTTGGCTGCTTCTCCCAGTCTGGTACAGCCTTCGTCCCTCTGAGTCCCCCCTCTTCGCATGGGCATGCAAGCAAGCTTCTTTGACGGGGGAAAAAGAACCAAGGCCCCGATGTTCCCCCCAGTGGATCCCGCCGTGTCGGTCACGATTGCCTTCCTAGAACACTCTTGACTCTGCGAGAGGGTATCAGTCTGGTGATGCCAAGGCACGGACAGCTCAGCCAAGCTCGCGATCGCCTTTGAGTCCGCCGAGACCGTTGGCAAATTCGATGTACCCAGCGAATGGCGAGGCTCAGTCGCAGAGACAGGACCCCACGGCCAAGAGATGCTAACTCTTGCTGGCTCGCGGGCTTGGTGAGGTTGGGAGAGGAGGGCTTTTTGGTGTAGGTTGGAAGCTGGGGGGGGGCGCAGCCGGCAAGCCATCCGGGTCCTCGGCCTCCGCTCGACACGGCGTGGAGCACCTTGATAGCCGGACCGGGGTCCGGCACCGGTCCGCTTTTTTGTTTCGTTGTTTCTCGCCCATCCAAGCTCGTTTCCTTGCCCGCCTCGGGCTTTTGGCCTTTTTCGCTCGTTGGGTTACGTTTCCCCAGCTTGTGGAGGGCTTGGCTTCGCTGACTGACTGGCTGAACTGGCAGGTGACTGGCGCAATACCCGAGACTCTTCACTCGTTCTCTGCGGTTCCTACACGTACACACGGCAACCACACCGGCATGCCAGGGTAGGACATCCCATGCTCCGCGGTGATGTGAGGCGGCGGCCAATCGTGATCAACCCAAACACCTATATATGTCGATTAGTTCCTTGGGTCCAAATTCATTGCGTAGCCCATGCGGCAAACACCTGGTAGGACTTTGCTTCCGTCGGGAGGGGGGGGGGGGGGGGTGTGCTGCCATTAGTTGCGGCCCAAAAACGTATATCTTGTTTGCTTGGCTCCAACCTGTCCTTGATTTGCGGTATTTCCATGGTCCCTTGCGCAGGGTAGGCAACGAGCCTGGAGGGAGCCAGGCAAACCATCGGGTCAGCCTTGGCCGACTTCTTCATCAAAGCCATTTCGTTACTCGAGGGTCTGCTTACCTGCTTCTTCCGGCTTGAGGGATGGCTCGACAGATCCCGTGCCCACCGCCTTGGTCAAACTATCGACCAATCCTCCCTTTGCATATTGGTGAGAACCGATGAGGTTGCCTGCCAGCCCCTCGGATAAGACCCAAGGTCAGGTCAGATGTGTGCTTTGATGATCTCACTCCACTGCCCAACTTCCATTGCCAGCCACAAATTCGCCATTCTTCCAGTTGACTGTTTTGCCAGGTTTCCAAGGATCGTCACCGTACAGCTGGGGTACAAGGAGTGAACCTCTAGAGCGATAGCCAAGAGAGCGCCGGCGAAACGGACTCTAGTAGTCGCTCCCGTTCAATCAAAGTTCTCTTCCAACGGCCATCGCGGCTGCAGCACTCATGTGTCTAGCTTCTTGAGCAGGGGCCCTGGCGCCGCCTGTATCCCTTCCTTGTCGCGATAAACGTGGCCTTCCAAAGCGCGATCTTCATTCTGACAAATTCTCATCAACGCCGCCCCGGCGATTTGCCACATCCCTGTCATCGTTCTGCCAATGATAAATTCGCCGACTCTGGCGTTCCGTATAGTCTCCTATCCAAGGTTTAGCACCGAAACGCCGACGGATATAAGGAGAGTGTGACCGCTTGTTCAGAATATGCCATAGCTATACATTAATCAGCCAGTGAAGAGTGCGAAACTCAATTGACCAAAAGTCGCTTCGGAAAAGCACATAAAATCAGCACGTAGAATCCTGAAGACAGCATCTCTCCGTGGCTGAATCGTATCTTGGCAAAGATCGAAACTTCTTGGGTCCTTCGCTAGTCTCCTGAACATGATCACAGCGTGAATGTGAGGCAATGAGTCTACGCCCTCGCCAGAAGACAGTCCTCGTGACAGGGTAAAGAGAGAAGACGACCCCGGCTACGGTAACCCTCACGGTTCAACTAACGCGAGAACTAGCTGTTCACCGGGTGGTATCGGCCATGCACTGTGTCATAGTTTCCGAAAACAAGGTACCGTCTCAGAAGAACGAGGTTGTCTGTACCTGAAGAGCCGTTGACGTCCACCAGGACTCCGTGTTATAGCGACGGCTCGCAGAGAACAGGTAATTGCCGAACTGGTTGCTGAGGGCTTTGACGCGCTACGTTTGGACGTGACGAGCGAGGAGAGTATAGCTGCCTGTCATGAGCAGGTTCAAGACATGACAGGAGGGAGGTTGGATATTCTGGTCAACAACGCGTGAGTATACATCAATGGCACCCTCGACTTGGTGTTGATCCGATCCCTGAACTGACACAGGCTCGCATAGCGGACGGATCCACATCAGTCCTGCTACTGATCTGTCCATGGCAGACGTCCGCACCACCTTCGAGACAAATGTATTCGGGGTCATGGCCATGGTCAAGGCTTTCTCAGACCATCTGATCGCGGCCCAGGGCCTGGTCATCAACATCTCCTCCTGCGCAGCTGTGACGCCGTACATGTTCGCGTCAGCCTACTGTGCCAGCAAGGGCGCCATCGTGAGTTACAGCCGCACACTCCGACAGGAACTGCGGCCCTTCGGGGTCAGCGTCATGGTTGCCATGGCGGGCACCGTCAAGTCCAAGATCGCCGAGAAGCCGCAGCCCAGCCTCGCGCCCGGCTCGCTCTACGAGAAGATGGGCCGCCTGTACACGCGATACGTATACCTCAGCCAGGAGGAGGGGGCGACGGACACGGGCCTGTTCGCCGAGGAGCTGACCAGCAACGCGCTGAGGCCCGAGGGCGGTTTCCTCGGACGGCCGGACTGGCTGTGGTGCGGTGGCATGTCGAGAAAGGTGTGGTGGGCGCTGAAACTGTTTGGCGAATGGGTCATCGACTGGCGAACCTGGGAAATGTTTGGTCTGGCAAATTTACAGAAAATGGTCGAGGACCAGCGCAGCGGTTAGAGCAGCCAAACCAACTGGCTTCATCAGACAGCCCGTCAACTCTGCAGGCAATCGCTTCAATATCAACCAGCCAACTTGAAGGCCAAAATTGTTAGTTTGTTTACTTCATTTGGAGTTGAATGATTTATTTCTTCCCAAACTAGACATTTATTCTAAGGAAAAGAAAATTTACACCTTGTCCCTATTCATAGTATTGTTCTTACTGTTAAAGAGGGGATGTGGTATTATGGGATACATTATCCTGATAAGTTCTATTCCCGCATAGTCTAACCCTCCCATCACTTCTCCTCCTCCATGCTTACCTATTGTAAGGGTATCGAGTGTTTGGACTAAGGATCATTACGAACCCCCAGTCAGCTTCTTCTATCTGCACAGCATCGACAAATAACTATTGATGAACTGCATCAACCGGCAGCTGTGCTGTAACCGGGATATCTGGGCAAGCCTCGATTCCCCTGAAAAGATGGTTCCGCTACAGAGAGACCCGGAGACTGAGAAGCAGACTTCAAGGCCCCGTTGCCCCTGACGGCTTCTCCTCGGTTCTCGGGTTTGCCGCTTCCGAAGTGCCCTGGTTGCCCAGCTTGATAGCCGATCCCTCTATTCTGATCCACTCGATCCCGAAGGCCAGGAAAAAAGCCACGCCGGCTGAAGCAACAGCGACGAACTTTCCAGCGACATGTCAGCGAACACGGGAACGCGTAATGGGGTCACGGAGACACGGGTGACTCACATGCGTCTGAGCGATCGCGGAGTTGTACGACTCCATGATGGGATCGAACAGCGAGGGGAAGTTTTGGTCCACAATGGATCGCACATTTGCGATACCGCTCCGGTAAAGCAGCTCTATCTGGCCGCGACTCAGCCCAGCTCGCGAGGCGAGCTGACTCTCCAAACGGGCGTGGAAAATAGCACCGGCAATGACCTGCGCGACGGTGGCCCCGAGAAACTGTGCAAAGATGTTGAGCGAGACGCCGATGGGCAAGAGATCGGCGCGGTCCTTTAGCGCCAACTGGACCATCAGGGACGGCATCTGCATGGAGAAGCCGACACCCAGGCCCTGAATCACCTGATATCCGATCCATTGGCTCGACGGGGTATTGGAGACGGTGAACTGGGTGTACAGAGCGGCCGCGGTGCACATCAAGACCGGCCCGATAAAGAACCAAGGGTTATAGAAACGGATTTTGAGGGCTGGTTTGACGAGTTAAAGGCTGGAAAATGGGCAGTGAGATTGAATATGTGCATACCAATTGCGCCCGCGCTGATTGTCCCAATGATCTGTGAGATGACGGACGGCAGCACCTTTATGCCACTCTCAAAGGGGGTGGCGCCCTGGACTGCCTGGAACCACTCCGGGAGGTAGTAGGACGAGACGGATAGAGCGCCAAGGTGGCAGAAGGAGAAGATGACACTTAGCAGGACGGTGCGTCTCGTGACCAGGACACCGGGAATCATGGCCGAGTCCCCCAAGCGCGATTCCCAGACTGCGAAAAGACCCAGTACGACGACCGATCCCACCAACAGGCCGATGATGGTTGCCGAGTTCCAAGGGTGCGCGTTCCCGCCCCATTGCAGCCCCAGGATCAACATAAAGATGCCGGGGACGAAGACGACGGACCCTACGAGGTCCAGACTCCGAAGCTTCTCCTTGGTGCTCCTCGCGCCGCCCGCCCGCGACGGCACCTTGAAGAAGAAGAACATGGCGAGCAGGGTGACAACCCCGCCGGGTAGATTGATCCAGAAGCACCAGCGCCAGGTGACCTTCTCGGTGAAAGCGCCGCCTATGACGGGGGCGAGGATCAGGCCCAGGGCGAAGCAGCTGCTGCACAGGCCGATGTACAACGGCCTGCGCTGAGGCGAGGATATCACCAGCACGATGGTGAGGCCCCCGCTGGTGACGGCGGCCGCGCCGATCCCCGAGACGGCACGGCCCACGATGAAGACCTCGCTTGTGGAGGCCCAGCCGCATATGGCGCTGCCGACGAGGAAGACGAAGAAGAAGCCCTGGTAGACCCAGCGGAGCGAGAAGACGCTGGCCATCTTACCCGCCAGGGGGGTGAGCGAGCAGACTGCCAACGTGTAGGCTGCCGGGTACCATGATATGTGTGATGTGTTTCGAAACTCGGACGTTATAGATGGAATTGCCTGGCAGGAGAATTGTCAATTCTTCTTCCAATGAGAAGACTCTGTCTCCCTCTCTCTTTCTGTCTCTCTATCTCTATCTCTCTCTCTATCTCTCTCTGTGTTTGTGTGTGTGTGCGTGTATGTTTGGGGGGGAAAAGGGGACGAACCGTTCCAATGACATAGACATCGAGAGCCATGACAAAGGCGCCGAAGCAGACGCCCAAGAGAACCATGATTAACTTGAAGCCTTGAAGCTCCGAGTTCGACGCAATTCTGTCCTCCTTGCTGCTGCCGGCCGCGTCCGTCGTCGACATTGGGGCTCGTTCCACCAAGCCTGCGCTCGCATTGCCGTTCCCGTCTCGGGCATCTGGTTGTGCTATTGCTGCCATCCTTCCGATTCTTTTTGGCCTCAGCCCGTATTTCTATGCTATTAGGCGCTTAGGGAAAACTAAAATAAAATAAAATAAAGAAAACTGGATTTGGCGAAAGAAAAGACCAAAGTAGGGACACGTCGTAGAGCTGAAGCGGACCTCGAGATGTCGTTGATCAGAGCCCCGGAAGACTAAAAAAGGATAGATCAAAAGTCTCGCCCAGGAACGTATATAATTGACGAAAAAAAAGGAAGAAGGGAAAAAAAAACTTACTGGGCGGCTCAATGATACCGCATTCCGCTTGGGAACAGACAACCGGCGTCTTGGCTCTTGGCTGTCATGTGGCTATTGGACAACCGAATGCTTGTTCTCGCCGGTCGGTCCCGTTGAGAGCGATGCAGTATTTCCATAATATTATTACGCCGTACAAACCAACGGTCTTGACCGGGGGGTCTACAAGTACCTTTGTACTTGTTTGGCAGCAGATCAAACCCCCAAAGGGGTCGAGTTGCCGTCCATCATATCAGCTTTTTTGGTTCTGGTTCTGGTTCTCTCTCTCCCAACGCCCTGTCTCACCTCTTATCAAGGGGGGCATTTCAGCCTAACTTGCTCACAGCCAACGAGTCATGCTGCAAGGGAGCGGACCTGTTCCCTCAGGAGGGAGACCTTGCTGCGCCGCAAGCATTTAGCCGCTGGAGAAAAAGCCGCCCACCTCCCTCCTCTCTGCAGGCGTGAACTTATCTACCTCCTTGGCAGAGGACCAGAAGAAGCAATATTAATTACCCGGGTGTGCTAGGCTTTTGTGAAAGCTAAACACCTCCCTTCTAGTCCACTCGAGCATATAGGACCTACAGGATCTCTTGAGCGGTACTATAAGGGGCTAATCACTGATCCTGAAGGCTTTCAGGCCTTTCTCTGCGTGACAAACTTCTTCCAGAAGATCTGCCCGCGGTACTAAGGACTAGGTCTTGACTTAGGCCCTACTAACGGACCCTCCTCGAAGAGGATCTGACGGTCAGAACGGAACTAGGGAACCATCGGGAACTAGGGACAGATAGAACATATAATAGCTCACGGGCCGGGCAAGACTTGGAGGACGTAAGGAAGAGGCGTGTACTGTAGAGTATATAGCTTGAGCCTGCGGCCCTCCACGCCATATACCCCTCGGGAGGTCGGCCGCAAGGGTGGCTGCGCCGTTGCCGCCGCGGCGTTAAATACAACAACAACAGCTCACAGCTCGACGACACCGGCCCGGCCCGCACTTGCTAGCGGAAATAAATGTATTTGACTCTTATAGGGCGGATGGGCATTTCGTCCAGTGATGGATCTCTGTGGATCTCCCAGACACTGGGATGTACACCATAAGCCCGAGTTGGAACTTTACATAATCGTATTTGGCATTGGCTACAGACATCGTCAGCGTACCATTTGAGTCCACAACAGGCCTTCAATTGCATGCGGATCGGACGACTTACGTACACAGTTGAAGACCTGATACACATCTCACAGCAAGAGTTACATGTCTGTCATATGTAACATAGTTTCTCCCCATGCACAGGTAGGCGCTAGTGCCAGTCGCTAACATATACCACTCTCGTATGAACCCCGCCGCCACTGCCACCCATGCAGAGAGCCGTCTTTTTGTACCCCTTGGTCCAGCTGTTGTCCGTATGGTACGATAATAGAGGGATTTTACCTTTCGTTGGTGCAGGATCTTCCCGCTCACGATAGTGACATTGGCTACGCACGCCAAGGTGGGGCATATTGATGTTTACGCCGCAATGAGACAGATGCGGCGAGCAGACCGAAACGACCTACCTAAAACATAACGATTCGCGATTCTGGTGTTGCAATGACCCGACGGCGCTGTTACATAAGTAAACCATGTTTGGCTCCAATTCCGCTAGGGCCAAACGTCCGCAAACTGGCGTATTTCTGTTTCGATCATGAGACGTCTTCAGACGTCAAAGGACCCCAAGCTCCGAAGCGCGTGTGACCGGTGCCACGAATTGAAGAACCGTTGCACGCGGTCCGGCGGGGTCGAGAGCCGTTGTGATAGGTGCGAGAGGTTAGATGAAGATTGCGTGTACAGCACAAGGTCGCAAGTAGGCCGTCCGAGGAGCCGAAAACAAGAAGCGACATTGGCCGCGCGGGCGAGCCCGAGCATCGGGACACCCGCCTCTCGGCTTGTACCGCTCAAAGACGCCGAAGTCCGGCGGCTGGAGACGACGCCTAGGGACGGCACCTTGCAGCTTGATTTCGATAGTTCGGCTTCCTCTTCGTCGTCTTCCTCGCACGCGGCTCACCTGAACCAACATTTCTGGGGAGTCGACCTTTCTGTCAACCAAACAGGGCATTGTCATGGTATTATTATAAGCAAAAATTTTTTATCAGTTTCTCAAGGCGAACCATTCGCTGACTAGTTGCCGTTACAGACGATTCCGAGTGGCAGCTGGACGCAGCCGTCTTCATGGCCAACAGTCCCCCGTACGGTGACAACATGGCTCCATCCGGGCCCGGAAAGCAAGATCCTATTGGCCTTTCACTATTACAAGATGGAAACGACGCCGTGACCTCGGCTGGCGTCAAGGGGGACGTTGACGGAACCACCGGCACCCTCATCGGGCTGCAGAGTCAACTGCAACAGCTCCTGTCCGGGTCGTTGAAGGCCCCGAAGGAGGATAACAACATGCTGCTGCCAACCGGCCACGAGGCCTACTCGGCCGTGGACGAGATCCTCGACCTAACGAAGAACCTTCTCGGGATTGTGCAAGCTCAAACCCAAACCAACTCCAGTCCCGGCCAGCCAGCACGACACACGAACCGCATCACAACCTTGCAAATAATGACGTGCTACACCTACGTTTTACAACTGCTCGACCCAATCATCACGTCAACGCGGCAGCAGAGTAACAGTGGCGGCGGGCTCGAAATGCAGCCGGCGCCTCAGTGCCCGTCGTCATCGTCGTCGCTCCAGCACATGTTCCCGGCTTCCGGGTCAGTCAACGGGCATGCCAGATGCGGCGCCCGGTACCCCATTCTTCACCTGGGCGGGTTCAACCTCGCGTACCATCCTACGCTCAATGACGACGTGGTCCAGCACATGGTCCAGCGGATCACGCAACAGCTGCACACGTCCATCCGGTCATTTGCCTCGGTTGCGGGATGTACCAAGATCGCCGATGCCGTGGAGGCAAACATAACCGGGGGAGTACTGTCGCCCGCTCCGCCGCCGCCCACTCGTGGCGACGCGACTGGGGAAGGGTTATAGCACACGCCATATTACATGATACGGATCCTCGAGTTTACAGGGAAAACGAACACACGCACACACACACACCTACGTAGGAGGAGGCAGGTTTCACATCTAAGCATGTTGTAGGCGGTCTTTGGCTCATACTTTATGACACTCACATTCCATGGGAGTGCCTCAATCATACATGTATCAACATTCGAAGCGATCAAGGTACATCTGACGAAACATAGTCCTAGTCCGTCTGTATCAGATCTCGCCGATAATACGGCGTGGTGGCAATATTGGTAAGAAAAGTCAAGTTAAATCACATCATATACACTACAGGGTTTGTAGCGAAATGTTTTTAAGTGCACCGGTACACGTACTTGGGACATGACATGCAGCTTTTCATGATTACTACGCCACTTCTGGAATTCGTTATGGGACGTGTTGGCAGATGTGGCATACCTACCTAATCCTTAATTACATCAGTGATCTACGGATCACCCAAGTAAGACCATCGGACTCTGGATTTCGGGATGCATCCCGACAGGCTTTGATACCAAGGGTAGGTTCCGTTCTGCGAAAGTGTGTCCGCGTTACACTAGAAGCGTTCGAGCACCGTCCAGCAAAGCCGGTTTAAATCCCAATCCAACCGGTGAGTTTCATCACGGGCCGGCGCATATCATCAAACGCTGTGCAGCGGGCGGCGGAGGATTTCGGCAAACGGACATCGCCGACATGGAAACTCACCGGCCAAGCCTTTTTTTCTGTTTCCCTCTGCGTTGCACACACATCACATACGCAGCCTCGTAGGACGGGCGCTTCCAAGGATCAGTGCAGTCACGAATCCTTAGAACCCGTCAACGTCGCCGTGCATAGAAAGTAGATGCTCGATTGTTGTTGCCGTGGATTTCCTGCCGTAATAGTACTGGGCACATGGATTGGCAGGCTTCAAATCGATATCCTTGGACCTTTATTGCGAAACCATGTCGGACTCAAGAGAACCCCCGTCGCTGCGCACGCCATCGGCAAACAACGACCGCCTCCCCGCCATCCTCTGCCTCCATGGCCAGGGCACCAATGGCGCCATCTTCTCCCACCAATCTCGGGCCCTGGTCAAGTCTCTCACCGACCGCTTCCGCTTCATCTTCGTCGACTCACCCTTCACGTCGTGGCAACCCGGACCCGGTGTCGTTCCCACCTACGCGGATCTAAAGCCATACCGTCGCTGGCACTACGGCAGGGCCCAAATCGAGACAGGCCTCTCGGCCGAAGCCGTGGATGCCGAGAAAGCGCGCGTCAGGGCGCTCGTCTCGCGTCATTTCGAGGCCGAGTCGGGGGAGGAGGGGGGGGGCAGGGGGATCGTGGGCGTCATGGCGTTCAGTCACGGCACGCGGGTGGCGACGGGCCTGTGCCTGGACGACGAGTTTGGGCCGCGCATCAAGATCGCCATCCTGATCAGCCCCGTCTTCCCTTACCTCTCGGTGGGAGAGGCGTCAAAGGGCTCTCCAGGCCCGGACGACAAGGTCCGCCGCAATCTCGTCGTGCGGCTGGTCCAAGTACACGGCACCTCCGACCCCTGGGCGCCCGGAGGGAATCGTCTGGTGAGGACGCATTTCAGTGCGTCCCTGACGCGCACCGTCGCCTTCCCGGGTGATCACCAGGTTCCTTCTGCTGCCAAGGACGTTGCGATGGTCTCGAGCGAAGTTATCTCTGCGTGGGAGCTGGGGGAGGCGTCATGATGAGAACGGAAACATCTACACGTCGATACACACCATTGCTTCACAAGCCCCCTCGGACGCTGCGAGAGAACACCTGGCAATAAAATGGGTGGCTGACAGAAACTTAAATCTCCGCATCTTTTGAGTTAGCCAAGAGCATAGTCAGTTCTGTACCAGAAAAGAAAGACTTTGAGTGTATGTATGTGTGTGTAATAATGTGTATGTGCCTGAGTGTGTGTTTGTGTGATCAACTGAGATCCTCTTATACTAAGAGCTTGTTCAATGACCTTAAAATTCCGACAGGTCTCTTAGGTACCGACTTATTCAGTGAAATACATGACCTAATTGATACTCAAGTTTTGATACCCAAGTTATGAAATCTCACGTCAACACGGAGAGGCTACGCATATCGTATAATTAGGGGGATAGTCCACAATAAGATATTTAGGGCGACAACAAGTGTGTAAGCAAGTACGGTAGTATTATGTAAAAGCTATGGTTATTTATAACTAGCTACGGCTGATATATACAAGAAAATTTATTCGATCCAAGTAGATTTGAGGTCAAATACTACTACTTAGCAATCACAAACCTCACAAAAAGGTTGTGAGAGAATACGGATACTAGGCACCAGAACAGATGACAACAAAAGCTTTTTCGTCTGTATTTCGTGCATTAGTTCAGGTAGAAGGAGGAACCCCGGCATCTGTTCGTACACTACTTTGATGTTACCCCTCTTCGCCCTTGATCTTGACTGGTGTGGTTTCAGTGGTGCTTGAATCAGACCGTTATTTTTCGTGTGCTTTCATATAATATATAGTTCATTTCCCTTATCTCTTTATTTTATCTGACAGATTCTGTTCTAGTTTGAGTCTCAACACTGTCCGTCAACTGTGACAACAACACGGCAAACTCTAGCTTCTGCCCTCGACGGAGAACTTAAAAGTCGCAAAGCTGGTATACAGCCCATCCGCACCCCAAATAGTTTTCCTGTTCTGCCACTCGGGATGATTGACACTATCTGGCCAATTCTGCATTTCGAGGGATATCGCGGCATGTTGTGGTATCTCGCCCCCACCTTGGCCCAGTTTCA
This sequence comes from Colletotrichum somersetense, assembly GCA_030867255.1. Taxonomy (NCBI): domain Eukaryota; kingdom Fungi; phylum Ascomycota; class Sordariomycetes; order Glomerellales; family Glomerellaceae; genus Colletotrichum; species Colletotrichum somersetense. The sequence continues at coordinate 124,878 of MU843523.1, read as the reverse complement.
GTTTCTTCACTTCTAGAAGCGTCCCTTGTTTAGCCAGTGATGATTTTCTCAGAAGATATGCGAGGGATTCCGTCTTGCTTACCGCTGCTCCCGCCCCACGTGTTCACGCGCAATGCGTCCTGGTCCGTGTAGAGCGACATGCTGATCCCGGAATATGTCGAGGAGAGGATGGCGGCGGGGTTGCTCATCTTGTGCTCGGGGTGCCTGTGGGCAACGGTAAAGATGTTGTCCAAGCCGTGCCGTCCTTCCAGCACGGTCTTGGCAGACGACCAAAAGTCATTCTCGCCCCCTTTTCTGTTGCTGAGGAGGTCCCCCGTGGGAATTTTCTGCGAGTCAACCGCAAACCGCATCCCCGACGACGGCAGCTGAAGTCGGTGACTCGGTGATAGTTTCTGGGCCTGCATCAACGACGTGTTGCCATCTGCCCCCCCGGGCATGATGGAAGGGGATGCCTGGGAAGAGCGAAAGCCGTCGAGGTTGAAAAACACCTGCTGGCTCAGGTTGATGGGCCCGGCGACGAGCAGGGGAGTGACGCCGAACGCGATGCGCCACTCGTAGGGCGTGACGGTGTGGGTGAGACAGGAGGCGAAGACGCCGGGGAAGCCGTTCCATTGGCGGTCGAACAGCAGGAAGGTGATGCTGTTGTTGATGTGCACGGCGACGTCCCACGTCTGACGTCCCCAGCCTTGGTCGCCGCCGTTCAAGGTTGAGGTGCCGTTGTGTGCGTTGGGCCAGACTTTGCGCTGGGCATCATTTACTTGGTAGCTGGCATTGCTCAAGTAGCCGGCGTAACGTCCTGGACGCTTCTATCAGTAATTCGGTTCTCTATTTAATCAAAGCCAAAAAAGAAAAAAGAAAAAATGGGGGGAGGGGGGGGGGGTAAGGCGAGGAAACATAAGCCACCATGCATGGCGCAGTCAGTACCTATAACGCCGTTCAGGTACGGATTGGATGTGAGCTTGGCGTAGTCATCGCCATGATCGAGACCCAATACAATATCGATTTCCTCCCCATGCGTATCGTTGATCCATAGGTTGGTGACAGCAGCCCCGTGGTTGGTGAAGGCTAACCGGATACCCTCGGACTCGATGATATATTTGCCCTCCTTGTCAGTTGCCCACAAAGCCGACAGCACAGCGAACGGACTCCCACGGGTCCACACAGACTTGGCCGCGGCAAAGATGGTTGCTACGAAGGCGAGGAACTTCATCTCTGTGGCGAGACAGGGGATTACCAAGTGTCATGAGCCCCCTGTAGATTGAGGGTTTGGGAAGGGCGAAGACGTTGAGTTTTCGCTATGCTGTTCGATGTTGACTGCCAGTCAATGATTGCCGGAACCCAATCTGAAATACGGGATCAAATAACTGAACCAAATGAGTACAAGGTTATTATGCGGGAAAAGTATTTCGTAGTAGTGGATAGATACTGGCTACATATGTACATGGGATGTACTCGGCGTTCACCTTTGCGGCGAAGCAGTCTCGGCATAACTGCAGGCTTTCCCAACCGGCGAATTCTGTCCGAGACGAGTGGACGGGGGGAAAGGGCAGAGATTAATTGTCCGTTTCACTCAGACTATGCATGACTGGAAATAGAAAAACAAAGAAAGAGAAAGAAAATGACAGGCTAGTCCCTAAACTACCGCATACATATCACTACTTGATACGGCATATCAGCTTCTGCCCAGAAACCTGCTTCTTCCTTAATATCGCCAAGCCGTCCTCCACAGCCGCGAACCCGTCGCCGCCCGTCTCGTTGATAATCCTCAGCGGATGCACCCGTAGGCTTCCCTCGTCCAGGAGCTGCTGCGCACTGGCGAACCACCAGCGCGCAAACTCGCGATCCTTGGGATCCCCCGCGCGCGCAAACGGCTCGGGCCACCCAAGCGGTTTGCCCAGCAGCGTCGGGCCCAGAACCCAGTCGGCCGTGACGGTGTGCTTGCGCGTCTCGGCCAGGAAGGCGGGGAAGGGCTCCAGGGCCGTGTATCTGCCGCTCGCACGACCCAGGCACCGGTAGCAGAACTGCATGGTGTCGGGCTCCGAGATGCAGTCGAGGACGTAGCGGAGAGAGCCGCGGGTGTGACGCTTGATTGCGGCTTCGGGGCTGTCTTCGTCGTCGGGGCGGCGATGGTAGTCGAAGACGGCCGAGGCGCCGTACGACTTGACCAGGTCGAAGTTGTGAGGCGAGCACGTGGCGATGGGGTCCAGACCCGACAGCTTGAGCAGCTGGATGGCCAACGTGCCCGTTGCCGTGCTCCCGCCGTAGACGAGCACCTGGACGGGCTTCTCACTGGGCCTGTCGGGAGTGCCGGGGACCTGCAGCGACTGGAACAGTGCCTGTCCGATGGTGCCGATGCCGCTCCCCAGGGACGCGCCCTCCTCGAACGAGAGGTGGTCAGGAATCTTGATGGCGACGACGTCGGAGACGCCCACGTACTGCGCAAAGGCGCCCACCGACGGGGTGAGGGCGTGCATGCCCGGCACGGCGCCGCAGACGCGGTCCCCAACCTGGATGGGGACGCTCGTCTGCACCTTGGGGCCGACGGACACCACCTCGCCGGCGAAGTCCATGCCGGCCACGGCCCCGGTGGTCGCGAGTTTGCCCACCATCTTTACGTCGATGGGATTGAGTGCTACGGCCATGTTTTTGACCAGGATCATGTCGTCCTCAAGTCCTGGCACTTTGACGTGCTGGCAAAGTCCCAGGGTGCCGTCTTCTCTGCCGACGAGTGCGGTTTGTTGTGCGGGTATAATACTCGCCATTGTGGTTTTGATGTGACTGGTAAAGGGGGGAGGTGGAGAGGTCAGTCAGGCAGAGTGAGCATCAACCCGGAGATTTCATAGATGAAAATGCAGTCTGAAAAATAATAACAATACCCAAGACAGGTGATTAGAGGAGGCTTCCAGTTTGGCACGAGATGATATGGACGCGGCAATGCCTTCAGATAGTGCCATCTCTTGCGCCAGGCCAATGACTTAAGTACAAACTATTACGTTACAAGCAAAATCAAAGAGAGGGTGAAGAGAGCTTGGATCATGCCGAGGTACCTAGTTACAGTATCGGTATAATCTCTGATTACAAGAATCATGGCGGAAAGCCTTCCTGCAGCCAAGTCACTTATACAGCCGTCAAAATTCGCCGGTCACCGGCCCCGATCACCGGTCACCTAACCCCTGCCAAATAACGTAACGGAGGGCAATCACCTAGTCGAGGCGTCTCCCCTTTTCAGCATGGTAATTACTCAACATAGCTCTTCTAGGTCCTCGCCACAGCTCCGAGTTGACTCAACATACCAACTCTGATCTTCCGCCCCTATTCACGAAACGAAGTGATATCTCCCACTTCAGATTGCAATTTCAGGACAGATTACACAGCTCGACACGGAAACTTGACGAACCATGTCAGTCATCCTGAACTCGTGGTTCCTGGCCGTGTTCTGCACCTGCATAACGCTCCTCTACCGTCTCGTCACAGGTAGCGATGGCGTTGGCTCCGTGCTCGGTCTGTTGGGCCTCGAAGTGGTTTCCCTGGCCCTCTGGATCGGGTACTGGATAATTCTGTACCCAACCTACTTCACCCCTCTGCGCAACCTACCCACTCCGCCCAAGCGCAAATACCTCACAGGGAACAAGGACATCTACTTCCTCGACAACCCCTGGACCGACTTCCCTAAAGTCGTCAAGTCGATCCCGAACAACGGCCTGATCCGGTACTACGGCGCCTTCAGCCGCGAGCTGGTGCTCGTGACCAAGCCGCACGCGCTGCGCGAGATGCTGGGCGTCAAGGCGTACGACTTTGGCCACTCGGACCTCGTCAAGCTGGCTATGAAGCGCTTCACGGGTAGCAACCTGGGCTTCCTGTCGGACGAGGACACGAAGCGTCACCGCAAGAGCCTGCTACCGGCTTTCACGACGGCCCACATCCGCGCCCTTGTCCCGCTGTTCTGGAGCAAGGCCGAGGAGATGACGGCGTGTTTCGACAGCGAGCAGGCAGCGCGGGGGGCCGACGTCGTCCTCTCTCTGGGCGAGTACGGTTCGAGAGCCACGCTCGACGGGATCGGGCTGGCGGGGATGGGGTATAACTTCGACACGCTACACGAGCCAGACAACGAGCTGCGGAGTCGCTACAGGCAGATGATCATGGAGCCCACCCGCGCCTTCTACTGGATCGAGCTGCTGAGCCACCACGTCGACTTCCGTCTGCTGCTCAGACTACCCCTAAAGAAGAACCTTGAGGTGGTGGAGGCCAGTAACTACCTCCGAGGGGTCGCCAGAACCGTCATCCAAGAGCGTAAGAAGGCGCTTCTCGAGACGAAGAACGGGGGGGTAAGTGGCAATGCAGCCGGTCCGGGGGACGGCAAGGACATCATTACGGTTGCTCTGGCCAGCGGCTCGTTCCACGGTGAGCAGCTCGTCGACCACGTCATGACCTTTCTCACAGCCGGCCACGAGTCCACTGCTACCGCCTTCGAGTGGACCATGTACGAGCTCGGCCGGAACTCCGAAATCCAGCGACGCCTGCGTTCCGAGATCACTCAAGCCGTCTCGTCCGACGATCCCGCCGACAATACAGGCAACCCGAGGCCGAGCCCGGGCATCGTCGTGCAGGATCTGCCGTACCTCAACGCCGTGCTGAGCGAGGTGCTCCGCCACTACCCCTTCATCCCGCTGCTCGTCCGCGTCGCACAAAAGGACACCTCCCTCATCGGCCAGCCCATACCCAAGGGCACTCCCATGCTGTACTCGGCCATGGCCATCAACCACGACGAGCAGCTCTGGGGCCCGGATGCGCACCAGTTCCGTCCGGATCGATGGCTTCCGTCCTCTCCTGGAAACAGCAACAACTCACTGCAAATCGGCACCATGGGCAACTTTTCGATGCTGACGTTTGGCGCCGGCAGCAAGTCCTGCATCGGCCACGCTTTCGCGCGCGCCGAGCTGGCGTGTCTGGTGGCGGTCGTGGTGCGGAGGTTCGAGATCGAGCTGGTCAATGCCGAGACGGCCGGCCGCATCAAGTTCGGGTTGACGAACAAGTCGACCGAGGGGATGCTCGCGAGACTGAGGCCCGTGAGTCAATAAATAAGGGACCCTCGCTCTACCCTGGGTGGAGCGATATATACTGGCAAGTTGTAAACGGCGGTTTGGTGGTCATGGTGTTTCTGCTCCATGCCGAGAGAGTGGCAGAGACGAAGTTTCACAACAACTGCCTGCATACTTTGAAGATACATTTTTTTATCAGTTTCCGCTTCCCGTCGTTATTTTGCTGTTTTATTCCATTAAGCAGGACATGAAAATGGCCAACGTCACGGATTTCTGGCCTAGTTATGACAACAAGGAACTACGCAAATACACAGCCAAGTTACCGCGCTCACAAGAATTACCATTACGATGATATGGTTCGACATTGTAATCACGCACCTATACTCTCTGCGTAGTGTAATCTATATGTTCTCACGAGCCATGCGCATGGATATCAACATGGGACCAATTGTATTGAAGCGTTACATGGGCGCTCTCAGAAGCATCACTAGTATTACACGATGAGTTGATATCATGGCGCACCTGATGGGTCGTCGTATCTGATGGCTTGGATCGCCCAGGCCGTGACAGCAAAGTCCATGTATGTTCCGAAACAGTCGATATGATGACATCTGCAACGCCGTACAGAATCGCCACTGGTAGAACCGCATCCAACTTGATGTGCCCTGGGACCGGGACAATGCTGCTGACACGGTGAATTTCGATATTCGCCGTACGGCGATGCAACAGTTGTCAGCAGCGGGATGGTTGTCGAATCCTTCTGTGCCTTTTGCCGCATGTGCGAATCTATCTGGCTGTAGGACTTTGTTTCTTATTACCCACGGTTCTAAGTAATCATGTTCACTGATTGCATGGTTAATTAATATATATTAACCTGGATATCGTCTCTTGCTGTCTTGAACGACATGCCATCACATCACACCCAACCTCGTCCCTATCCCGTCCTATTCAACATATCTTGAACTATCCCAGCATGTCCCCGACCGCCAATGAACCCATCGCCATCGTCGGCATGGGCTGCCGCTTCGCCGGCGACGCCACCAGCCCCTCAAAGCTCTGGGACCTCCTCTCCTCCCCCCGCGAGGTGGCGCAGGACATACCGCCCACGCGCTTCAACATCTCACGCTTCTACCACCCCAGTCCGACGCACCATGGCACCACGGCCACCAAGCAGGCTTACCTCCTCAGCGAGGACGTGCGCCTCTTTGACACAAAGTTCTTCGCCGTCCCGCCCGCCGAGAGCGAGGTCATCGACCCGCAACAGCGCCAGCTGCTCGAGGTCGTCTACGAGGCCCTTGAGTCGGCGGGTCTGGCGTACGACAAGCTCGCCGGCAGCGACACGGCGTGCTTCGTGGGCCTCATGTCGCAGGAGTACTTCGCCCTGCAGGGCCAGGACGTGAACATGGTGCGCACGTATGCCGGGACCGGCACGGCCGCTAGCAACGCGTCGAGCCGCGTGTCGTACTTCTTCGACTGGCACGGGCCGTGCATGACCATCGACACGGCCTGCTCGTCGAGCATGGTGGGCGTGAACGAAGCCGTGCAGGCCCTCCGTAACGGCACGAGCCGCGTCGCCGTCGCTTGCGGGACGAACCTGGTACTGTCCCCGTTGTCCTTCATCACCCTCAGCAAGCTCAACATGCTCTCGCCCACGGGCCGCTGTCGCATGTGGGACGCCGACGCCGACGGCTATGCACGCGGCGAGGGCGTTGCCGCCATAGTGCTCAAGACGTTGAGCTCCGCCTTGGAGGACGGCGACGAGGTGCTCAGCGTCATCCGCGAGATCGGCGTCAACCACGACGGGAGGACCAAGGGTCTCACCATGCCCAGCGCGGCCGCCCAGGCCGCCCTGATTCGACAGACGTACTCCAAGGCCGGGCTGGACTTGACGAAGCGGGCCGACCGCTGTCAGTTCTTCGAGGCTCACGGCACCGGGACCGCCGTGGGTGACCCGCAAGAGGCCGAGGCCATCAGTTCGGCCATGTTCTCTCCCGAAGCCGGATCCGATCTGGAGGAGATCCTGGTCGGGTCCATCAAGACCGTCGTCGGCCACACCGAGGGGACGGCCGGCGTGGCCGGCCTCATCAAGACGACGTTAGCCCTCCGCGAGGGGGTAGTGCCCCCGAACCTTCTCTTCAACCGATTGAACCCGGCACTAGAACCCTTTGTTAGCCACCTGCGCATTCCCACTTCGTGTGAGGCGTGGCCCGAGGTGCTCCAGGGAGGCGTACGCAGAGCCAGCGTGAACAGCTTCGGCTTTGGCGGATCCAACGCCCACGTTATCCTGGAAAGCTTCGCCGGGAATCAGAGTCGACATAAGGACGAGGGCGAGGACGACGAGAAGGAAGGGAAAGACGAGGAGCCGCTAACGTTTTTAGTCCCCGTTCCGTTCGTCTTCTCCGCGGCGTCCAAGACGTCGCTCTCGATGCTGATCCAAGGCATCGCCGGCTATCTCGACCAGCACGCTGGCAGGGGTGAAGCGGTTGACATGTCGGCGCTGGCGTACACTCTCAGCACCAAGCGATCGACGCTCTCACAGCGTGTCGCCATCCCCGCCGTCTCAGCGGACCAGCTCGGTCAGAAGATCAAAGCGCTCCTCGAGGCGGACGACGACTACGCCGTGCAGGCCATCTCTTCGGGCACCACGGACGCACCGGGGATCCTGGGCGTCTTCACGGGCCAGGGTGCCCAGTGGCCCGCCATGGGCGCAAACCTGGTTGCCACGGTCCCCATGGCGCGCGAGATACTGCGACAGCTGGACTCGTCGCTCGTCACGCTTCCCGCCGAACACAGGCCCGACTGGACTTTGACTCACGCCCTCTCGAACAAAGGGGAGAACGGCGAAGACGGACTCTGGCAGTCCCGCGTCAACGAGGCCGCCTTTTCGCAGCCCCTCTGCACCGCCGTGCAAATCGTCCTCGTCGATCTCCTCCGCGCCGCCGGGGTCAGGTTTCACACCGTGGTGGGCCACTCGTCGGGCGAGATCGCCGCCGCGTACGCCGCCGGCTTCCTGACCGCCAGGGACGCCATCCGCGTGGCGTACTACCGGGGCTTCTTCGCCACCAAGCTCGCCGTGGGGCTGGGGGGCAAGATGCTGGCCGTGGGCACGAGCCTCGAGGACGCCGAGGAGCTGTGCCGGGTGGACGAGTTCGCCGGCAAGCTCTCGGTGGCGGCACACAACGCGCCGAGCAGCGTCACGCTGTCGGGCGACGCCGAGGCCGTGGTCCGGGCCGAGGCGGTCTTCCTCGAGGAGAAGAAATTTGCGAGGATGCTGAGGGTGAACACGGCATATCACTCGCATCACATGTTGGTGTGCGCAGACGCCTACGCGGCGGCCCTGGCCGAGTGCGGAGTCCAAGCCCTGCAGCCGGCCGAAGGAGGTGATGGCACGCTGCCGCGGTGGTTCTCGAGTGTCTACAGCGGACAGCAGGTCAGCGGTGACGCGGCGCTGGGCCTGGGCGGGCAGTATTGGGTCGACAACATGACCAAGCCCGTGCTGTTCTACACGGCCATCGAGGCGTGTCTGACATCGGCGGCGACGACGATGTCTGGTACCAACACCATCATGGGGGTGGTGGAAGTAGGACCGCATCCGGCTCTCCAGGCCCCCGCCGCCGAGTCCATCCTCAAGGTCTGCGGCAAGGAGCTGCCTTACTCAGGCACCCTGAGACGCGGCCAGAACGACGCCGAGTCCTTTTCCCAAACCCTGGGGCACCTCTGGACGCGCTTCGGCCCCGGCTGCGTCAACCTGGGACGGTTCCAGAAGACATGTCAACAACCCCCGTCGTCGTCGTCGTCGTCGTCGTCATCGGATCATGCCAGCAGCAGCATGCGCGTACTCCACAACCTCCCGTCTTACCCCTGGAACCACGACCGAGTGCTCTGGGCCGAGTCCCGCCTCGCCAGGCTCTTCAGCAAGAACCCCGGCCGCCCGCACGACCTCCTGGGGCTCGACATGGCCGAGGGAACCGTCGAGGAGATGCGGTGGCGCAACGTGCTCAAGATCAACGAGCTCAGGTGGCTCGCGGGACACTCGCTCCAGGGCCAGATCGTCTTCCCGGCCACTGCGTACATCGCCATCGCCATGGAGGCCGCCATGCAGATGGCGGCGACGGCGACCGGGGTAGCGGGCACCTCGGTGCGGTCAATTGACGTCCTGGACCTGCGGATCCCCAAGGCGATTGCTCTGAGCGACTCGGGGACGGAGCTGGTGACGTCCATGACGCACATCAAGTGCGGAGACGACCTCATCACGGCCGAGTTCAACGCCTTCTCCACCACGGGCAAGGATTCGTCGTCTATGACGCTGAACTGCACCGGTAATATCCGCATCGTTCTCGGATCCGGCGACGATATCAGTGAAGAAGAAGGCAAGGAAGAAGAAAAAGCAGAGGCGGCAGCAGCAGCAGCAGCAGAAACCATAACACGGCCATCGCGCTTCCCAGCCCGGGTTGCGCCCCAAGGCCACCTCTCGACCGTCGACGTCGACAGGTTCTACGAAGTCCTTCGCGACGACTTCGGCTTCGGCTATGACGGCGCTTTCCACGGGCTCACGAGCATCCATCGCAAGACCAACTACGCCATGGCCACCATCCGCAACCCGGTCTTCGAGGCGGACGAGACGCCGCTGCTGTTCCACCCCGGAATGCTCGACAGCGCGCTGCAAGGTCTCAACGCCGCCTACAGTGCTCCCGGAGACGGTCGTCTGTGGTCAATCGTGGCGCCCACCGCGGTGCGGCGCATCACTCTGGTTCCGGACTTGTGCGGCGACAAGATGACGGACGAGGTGCTGATCGACTGCACCATTACAGACCCGCGGCCCAATTGTGTCACGGGCGACGTCAACGTGTACCTGTCGTACGCGGGCGGAGGATCTGGCGAACACGGTGATGGTAGCAACAACAAAATCACGAAGCAATGCATCGAGGTCGAGGGCATTACCTTTTCCCCCTTCGCCGCCGCCACAAAGGACGACGACCGACTCCTGTTCCAGGAGGCCTTCCTCACCCTCGACAAGCCCGACGCCACGCTCATCTACGGCGACCGAAAGGCCACGCCATGGGAGCAGCAAAAGGCCCTTGACGCCGAGCGGGCCGCCTTCTACTACCTCAAAAACCTGCACCTCTCCGTCCACGCCGAGAAGCGCGCCGAGCTGCCGGGGTACCGACAGGCCCTCCTCGCCAACGCCGAGCGCATCTACAACCGCGTCAGGGACGGCCAACACCCTTTCGTTCCCGCCGAGTGGATATCCGACACGAGGGAGGATGTGACGGAGCTGATGGACGGTTACGGCGGCGACGACGCCGACTTCAACCTCACGCGCGCCGTGGGCGAGAACCTGACCCAGCCGGCCGTCCTGAAGGGCGATTCGAGCATCCTGGAGTACATGACGCAGAACAACCGGCTGGAGAAGTACTACACGGACGCCATCGGTTTCGACATGCTCAACGGGCTCATCTCGGGCGTCGCGGACCAGCTGTGCAGCAAGTACCCGCACATGCGCATGCTCGAGGTCGGCGGCGGCACGGGAGGCGCCACGCAGGCCATCTTCGGGCGCGTCGGCGGCGCCTTCGCGTCGTACACGTACACGGACATCTCGAGCGCCTTCTTCGGCTACGCGGCGCAGAGGTTCGCGGCGCAGGCGCACAAGATGGTGTTCAAGACGCTGGACATCAGCCAGGACCCGGCGGCGCAGGGGTTCAAGAGGCACAGCTACGACGTCGTCTTCGCGAGCAACGTGCTGCACGCGACCGAGTCGCTGAGGACGTCGGTCGAGCACGCCAGGCAGCTGCTGAGGCCGGGGGGTTACCTGGTCATGGTAGAGATCATCCGGAACGACGTCTTGAGGCACGACCTCGTCATGGGCGGCCTTCCCGGCTGGTGGGTGGGAGAGAAGGACGGCCGGGTCGGGGGGCCCAGCATCACGCTAGAGGAGTGGGATGCGGTCCTTCAGGAGACCGGGTTCGACGGCATCGAGACGAACTCGCCGATGCTGGACCCCGTGGGCGTTCCCGGTGCCGTGATCGTCGCCCAGACGTCCACCGAGCAGGTCCGGCTCTTGAAGAACCCCCTGGCGCCCGTCGTCGACAACGATGGGGGCTCCAAGGTTGCCGCCACAGCTGATACTCGTGCCGGCCCTACGCTGGTCCTGCTGGGATCGGGCAAGGAGGCGCCCTCCGCTTTGTTGTCTGACCTCTGCAACCAGCTCTCCTCCTTGCTCCGGCCTCACTTCTCCCGGATCATCCACCTACCCGGACTCCAGGACCACGAGAGCATCGTCTCCCAGCTGCCAAAGGAAGACGTCCACGTCGTCAGTCTCGTCGAGCTGGAGGGAGACAACCTCTTTGAGGACGTGTCGGAACCCGCCTTCATCGGGCTCAAAGCCCTGCTCTCCTCGTCCGCCACGGTGCTCTGGCTGCTGGCCAACGACGGTGGCAACAACCCCTACGCCGGCATAACCGTGGGCCTGTTCCGGACGCTGTTCTTTGAGCTGCCGGGCACCCTCTTGCAGACGCTGGACCTGGGGAAGAAGGTCGACTGCGGCGGCAACAACAACAACGACAAGGTTGCCGGGCTATCCCGCATGGTGGCCGAGCTGTCGCTGCGCCTTCGCACGCTGGGAGACATGGCCAGGCGCGGGGGAACGGCCCACGAGGAACGCGGGGAAGACGACGGCGGCGCGACTGGCGTCCAGGTCCTCTGGAACTTCGAGCCAGAGCTGGTGCTCGACGAAAGCGGGCGGCTGCGCGTACCGCGGGTGCGCCCCCACGACGAACAAAACGCTCGCTACAACTCGGCCAAGAGGCAGATAACCAAGACTGTCGGCGCGGATGACCGCGACAACACCATCCTCCAGCTGCGCCGGGGCGAGGCGTCGTCGTACGTGCTGCAGGAGTTCCACGAGTTCGACCGCCTCGAGGGAAACACGGACCACGAAGACGTGTGCACCGTCCGCGTGTCGTGCTCGATCCTGTCGACCGTCAAGACGCCCGCCGGCTACGTCTTCGTCAGCTACGGCACCGACACCAAGACCGGCGAGAAGAGGCTCTGCTTCTCCGACAGGAACGCGTCCACGCTCAGGATGCCGGTGTCGTGGACGGCGACGGTCGAGAACAACGACGACGAGGTGGACGTGGAAGGCCTCGACGTGCAGTTCATGATGTTCGTCGCCGCGGACCTGCTGGCGCAGCGGCTGCTCGGCATGCTGCCGCCGGTAGGCACGGTGCTCGCGTACGAGCCCGACCCCATCGTGTCGAACCTGTTGAACACGGAGCTGGGCCGCAGGGGGCGCAGGGCCGTCTTCGTCACGTCCAACCCCGAGCTCCACGCGCAGCGGCCGGACTGGGTGTATCTGCATCCCCGCAGCTCCAAGCGCGACATCGACCAGATCGTGCCGCCCGACGTGGCGCTCTACGTCGACACTTCTTCGATGGGCGGCAGCAGGGACGGCAAGGGCAGCGACGGCCTGGGTTCGCGTATCGCCCACTCCCTCCCCCGCATCTGCGAGCGCGTCAGCTTCTCGAGTCTCATGGCCGACGAGGCCTCTCCGCTCTTCCTCCGCTCTCCCGCCGCGTTGGACGACGGCAAGGTCGCCAACAACACGGCCCCCGAGTCCGTCACACGCCTCCTCCGCACCGTCTCCTCCAACGCCCTGCGGCAGCTGGGCTCCATCTACGACTGGGAACCCCTCGACATCCTGGGCCTACCGCAGGTGACGTCGCCCCTCGGGCGCCCCAAGCCCAACTCGCTCGTCTACTGGCCGACGGACCGGCCCGTGGCCGTGTCGGTGGCGCCCGTGCTGCAGTGGCGGCAGGATCTGTTTTGGCCGGACCGCACGTACTGGCTGGCGGGGCTCTCGGGCGACGTGGGGAGGAGCATGGCGGACTTCATGGTGGAGAACGGCGCGCGGTATGTGGCCTTGAGCAGTCGGACGCCCAAGGTGGAAGAAGGCTGGGTGGCGTGGCATAAGAAGAGGGGTGCTACGATTTCATACTTTTCAGGGTGAGTCTCTTTCTCTCTCCCCCTCCCTCTCCCTTCATCGAACCCCGAGAAGCGAGAGAATATGTTCAATGTCAATGGATGCAGCTAACGTTATCGATGCAGCGACGTCACCGACTGGGAATCCGTGAACCAGACCTACGAGGCCATCACGACAAGCATGCCTCCAATTAGCGGCGTGGCCAACGGCGCCATGGTTCTCCGCGACGTGTCCCTCGTCACCATGAGCTTTGAAGACTTCATCACCGTGCTCCGGCCCAAGGTGCAAGGCACCCTGAACCTCGACCGGCTCTTCTCCTTGCCGGAACGCGGTCTCGACTTTTTCGTCTGCTTCAGCTCCATCGCCGGCACGCTCGGCAACCCGGGACAGTCGGCCTACAGCGCCGGCAACTGCTTCATGAAGTCCCTCGTCCGCCGTCGGCGCAACCGGGGCCTCCCGGGCGCCGCCATCGACATCGGCCGCCTCGTGGGGGTCGGCTACATCGAACGCGAGAGCTCGGGCCGACTGACCAAGGAGCATCAGACGAGGCTCCAGACGAGGTCCGGCGCCGTGCCCATGAGCGAGACGGACCTGCACCAGCTGTTTGCCGAGGCCATCGTTGCCGGCCGGCCGTCCCCGTCCTCCTCTTCGCCCGCCTCCTCCTACGGCGACAGTTCGGAGCTCATTTCCAGCCTCGTCCCCATCACCACCGAGCAGGCCAAGCAGGCCTACTGGTCCAGCAACCCGCGTCTCGGCCTGCTGATCCGGGAGATGGGGCAGCAGCTCTCCGGGGGCGGCGGCGGCGGCGGCGGCGGCAACGCCGTGCCCCTGCGGCAGCTGCTCGGCGCGGCCAAGAACATGGGCCAGGTCGATGGCATCCTGCTGGCCACCTTCAAAGCCAAGCTACAAGCGCTCAAGTTCCTGCCGGACGCGGACAGCATCTACGACGCGACACCACTGGTGGAGATGGGCGTCGACAGCCTAGTGGCCGTCGAGATGCGCTCGTGGTTCCTCAAGGAGCTAGGCGTGGACGTGCCGGTCATGACGATCCTGGGCGGTGCCTCGATCGCGGACCTGGTGCGCCTGGTGATCGGCAAGCTGCCGGCGGAGCTGCTGGAGCGCGTCGGTGGCCTCGTCGTGCCCGCTCCGGCTGCTGCCTCCGACCCGGTGCCCGCCGTTTCCCCGGGCGTGGCGGCGGCGGCGACGACGACGACGATGATGGAGGATGAGCCGGCCAGGGAGTCCGAGGAGGCGTCGTCCAGCAACGAAAGCACGAGCGGGAGCGTTGCCGGGCTGGATCAGGAGAGCAGCGCTGGTACGGACGTCTCGTCGATGAATGATGGTGTGGATGACAGGGAGGAGGAGAAACGCGTTGTGCCTGAAATCAACATCGCATCTGTTGAAGAGGTAAATTAATAGTTAATCACATGGTAGATGATGTAGTTCTTGATCCTCATGTGGGAACAGGGTTTTGTAGCGAGTTGTGTCACCACAGGCTTACTTACACCTACGTTGAGCGCCCGACAGGTATAAGAATGAGGTATCGCATTGAACAAACCTAGCGCCCGAGAATTATCTTGGGTGTAAGATTAACACGAGAAGCACGGCGGAAATAGCTGGGTGCAGGGTCTCGAATGTCTGGCTCGGCGATTAAAGTAATTATCTCCATTCTGATCACTAATACAATCAAGAAAAAAGAGCACAACATGCGGAGCAGAGGGGACGGATACATATTGTTGGCCAGAAGTCTTGCTCCAAGCCAGTTATCGGGGGATTCTAATCCATCCAGAGGAACCACATTCTGACAGACGGTATAGGTGGACATTCGCTGGTAATGGAAGTTGTCAACACATCGTTTTAGCGACCAACATGACAGCATTCACGCGGTGTTAGTGGAGCTGTGCAGAGTGTGATTCTTGCATCTCAATGCGGTCGATGGCTCGCTCGTCTGCCATGGCTGTCCCTGTGTGCTTGCTCTCGCGGCTTCCCGCATTGAAAACACTCGATATTGAGACTTTCGATAGGACCGACGATGACGAGTGGGCCGGGTCTGGTCCTCCCGGGGATCCCTTCATGGCGTCTTTGAACCAGCTGATACTCTTGGCCTGTGACAGTCCCGCCTTCCAGACCATCGAGACCGCCAAGGTTCTGGTCCCCGTTCCCTATGACGAGCCTGAAAACGGATTCGACTTTTACGTCTACGCGGAAACTGTTCTTCCGCTGTTCTATCTGCCGCGCATCCGAAACGTTGAGCTGCACCGAGTGGACGGACGACGGGAGGAAGCCGCTTTCCTGGCCCGGCCCGGACGTTCCCTGCGCGACGGCTCTCACGGAATTGGCACTGAGCAAGTCCCAGATCTTAGAAGAAAACGCCGGCCGGATGATCCGAGTCTGCCCGGTACTTTTGGTGGCGCTACCAGTGGGACGATCTGGACCGGGATCATCGCGAACAGGTTGCCCCGTGGTGGCGGTCGATCGAGGCCAAGGTCATCGAGTATTTTGAGAGCCGGCCGCGGAGTTTAAAGGAGTTGAAAGTGGAGATTTCAGTTGCGCGAGAGGGGGAAAGGGCTGAACAGCTCAAGGCCGGCTTGGTCTCCAAGGGGGGAGCCGTAGAGAGGGACGAGGAGTTGTGAGCACTGGACAAGTTCGTTCAACCCTGTCTGGGGGGCAAAAGGGCAAAACAGATTATCTTGCAAAGCTTACAGACCAGACATGGAGGACCGCTGAATGTACTAGCTGGTAGCAGCTTCAAGAATGAAACACGTCCCCGGAGCGATGCTGCTAATTGTTCCAAAACAATTGCACCTGGCACTCACCCACGATGGACTCGCTCGCGAACGCTGACAACGAGACATGTTGAACGAGATGGAAACCATTTGTTTTATTATGTATGATAATTCGTTAGGGGAAAAAGACCGTTGCGTTTAACCACACCTCCTACCATGCCTCGCCGACTTGTAGCGCGCTCAGCGCGGGGACGGCGCACCCGGCGACCTCGGTCGCGTTCGTCGGGCTGTTCCGCGCCACGACGGAGGCCTGGAACGCCGGGTCGGCGTCGCCGTGGTCCGGCTTCGCGACCTCGAGGTTTGGGTTCTTGTCGCGCGCCTCTTTGACGACGCGCAACTGTACGGGCTCGCCCAGCAGGCATACGAGGAGATGAAGTCAAAGTTCGCGGCCGACCACATGCACGAGATGATGCAGCCGGTCATGATGGGGGCCATGTCTGTCGGCAAGGACGTCTACCTCTCCTCCAGCAACCAGGGGCCGTTCCCGGTGTTCACCGGCAAGCAGATCAGCATCGTGTGCCCCGGCCTCCTCAGCCCCGGCCCCGACCCCTTCGGCACCTGTCGTTCAGGAAGCTGCAGGCACGGGTGAAGATGGCTGCTTGTTCGCTGGGATGATGCAATTCTGGCCGTGGTTGGGAGATTTAATACGGCCAATCCAGTTGTGATAAAGCGATTAATCATGATGCAATGTATTGTAGAGAACAAAGTCTATGTCATATGACGACCTGAGAAAGTCTCCAGGGTTCAACCGTTCGCCCGCCCGGGCACGTCGTTGACAAAGTGCCCCTGGGCCGTCTTGTTCGCCTTCATCTGCAGCCGCGTCTGCAGCCTCCGAGCCGCCTTGTCCGCCCTGTCCAGCTGCCTCTTCTGCGTCAGCAGCACGCTCCGCTGCTCCGCGGGCGGGAGGTGGGCCAGGGCGGCGCGGTCGTTGGCGCCCAGGCGCGCGAGCTGGGTCTCGAAGACGGCGCCGCGCCGCTCCACGCGGGTGGGGGCCAGCTCGGCGGCGTCGTCCGCGCGACGCTGCTGCGTTCCGAGGGCACAAGGAGACGGCGGCGCCGTGGGGCGGGAACTCGCGTCGTCGGTCTCGTCCGCCGCGTGCGGGCCCCCTTCTGGTAAGAGGTTGTCGGAACGAGAGCCGCCGGAGGGGCCGAGTTTCGTTCTTTGCCGGGGCGGCGCCGGGGCAGAGCGGTGGGCAAGCGTTTTGCCCGACGGGAGACGGACGGAGCCGCCCTCCTCGAGGGCGTCGGCGATGGCCTTCCTCGTCTCGTCGTCGTCGCCGCCGCCGCCGCCGCCGCCGCCGCCGCCGCCGCCCTCTCGCGCTCCGCCGCCGTCCCTGGCCTCCGGCGCGTCCTCGTAAAAGTCCCTGAACTCGGAGTCCCGGGCCGCGATGTCGAACTTGCAGTGACCCTTGCCCAGCATGTGCTGCTGCGCGGCCGCGGCGGTCCGCCGCTGAGTGCCGCACTGGAGGCATTCGCGGTACCCGAAGACGACGAGGTGGAGGTATCGGACGAGGGTCTCGAGGTCGACGATGAGCTTCTCCCGGCTGGAAATGAACATGCCGTGCGCCTTGCCCATGTGCACGAGGTTGTCGTCAAACGACCCTGAGCGTGCGTTGCAGAACAGGCAGATTTCGGGCGCGAAAGAGTCGTTGTCGTTGTCGTCGTCGTCGTCGGGTTCATCGTCGCTGGCGTTGGTGCCGGAAAGGGAAGAGGAGGAATCTTCGGCGTCGGACTCGGGCGCGGGCCCACCGGCCGGCGCAGCGGTGGTTCTGAACAGGGCCGCGTGCTGCTCCGCGGTCAGAGGCTCCAGCTCGGCGACGCGGCGCCTGAGGTTTGCGACGTGCCATTGGCTCTTGGAGTGGGCGCGGCGAGTCTCGGCGCTGTCGAAGTGGACGGCGCAGGCGCCGCAGGACGTGGCCGAGAGCTTGAAGTGGGAGCTGTTCGACGGCTCCATGGTGGTGGCCGGGTTGGCGTTCGTGTCGGTGGCTGTCGTGGCTGTCGTGGGCAGCATGGAAATGTCCGAGGGCTGTTTCTGTTCACTCGTGGACCGCTTTGCTCTAGATGGGCATAATTGCTCAGTTCTGACTTGCAAGGGACGCTTTTATTTCGAAAACGGAAATACAGACGACGTTATATACTTTGGTCAGGCGACGGAAGCTGACATGGACACGCACATAGACGATATTGAAGAAAACTCGGAACCGCGTTGTGGCGACGACCGAGACCCCTCAACCCGAAGTGTTATTTCCTCCCCGCCCTCCATTGGCAAATAGATCGGCGTTGCGTTACTTGAAAACAACCTGAAGGATGATCCTTGAATGCCATCCGTCCGCTCATCCGCCCCCCTGACGGCGTATCGGAACGACTACATAACACAGTGAGTCAGAAGGTAAATCCCATTTGGGAGCATCTATCAGGTCCGGCACCGTCGTGGAATAGGACTGAAAGAGGGATCGTGGACCAGTACTTTCGAATTGCTGCAGTAATCTCGTAAGCGGAAAACGGCGAGGGATGTGAGTCACACCGGGTGAGTCGAGACCTTCCTCTTCGGGCAGCGTGGGCGATGACCATTGAATGAGCCATCATCATCATTCCCCACAGACAGCGGTCGGAGTGACAGGGGTGGTGGGCGTGTCGTGTCGTGTCGTGTTGCTGTCCGCTATGTATGTACCGAACTCGATTGCGGCCTTGGACTTGGCTTCCGGCTGGGTTGGTGCCGGTCTCCGAGATGCGATACAAGATGCAAAAGCAGGACAAAACCACGTCTCTTCGTGCTCGTGCATCAGCTCGTATGGTTCGGTGCAAGCACGACAAGACAGGCACACTTCTAAACATGAAGGAATACGTGGGTTTGAATCATAGGTAAGTTGGTATCGCGAATCACTTTTTGGCCGTGGCTGTCTACCACCTCTCTCGCCCTCCACCCTCGCCCAGAGAAGTCTCAAAATGGCTTTCTCCTCTACTCCCCCAACAACAACACATGGACCGAATCGAACCCGCCGTGCCTCTCATTTATCCGACCCCGTCCCAAAAATGCTGAACCCCGCAACTCCTCTCAATTCCATCCTGTGCTTGCTGCTCTAGTAGCTGCGACCGAACATGACCCACTTCTGGGCCTTGGCCTCGCACTCGGGGTTGAGGCACTTGGTCTCGCCGGCAACGATGCCCTCGGGCTGCTCAAAGGGAATGCAGAGAGACTTCATACCCATGCTGGGCTGCTTCTTGCCCTCGGGGAGGCTCGCGTTCTCGGGGGGCTCGCTGGTCGTGAGCTCCTTGATGCGGTCCTCGCACTTGCCGCCCAGGCAGAAGGGGATGAGGACAACGTTCTTGGTGTCGAGCGCCGGGATGACCTTGTCCCACTCGGTCAGCACGAGCCGGTGCTCGCGGAACGACTTCTCGGCCTTGCTGTACATGTCGGACTGGATGGTCTCGAGCAGCTCGGGCACCTTGGTCGAGAGCTCGGCGAGGGCGATGGAGCCCTTCTCGCCCGTGTCGCGACGGGCAAAGGCAACCACCTCCTTGGCGGCATCCTTGGGGCCGAATTCGAGTCGGAGGGGAACACCGCGAAGCTCCCACTCGTTGAACTTCCAGGCCGGAGTGTAACCATCTCTCAGATCCGACTCGGCGCGGACGCCGGCCTTGCGCAGCTCGTTGCGGAGGTCGTCGACCTTGTCCTCGAGCTTCTTCCGGTCCTCAGGGGTCGTCTTGGCCGTGATACCAACAGCGATAAGGACAACCTGGATCTTGGCGATGCGGGGAGGGAGGACCAGGCCCTTGTCGTCACCGTGGATCATGACCATGACACCAATGACACGGGTCGAAAGACCCCAAGAGTTCTGCCAGACGTGGATCTTCTCGCCCTTCTTGTCGGGGTCCTCGACCGTGATGTCGAACATCTTGGAGAAGTTCTGGCCCAGGCAGTGAGAGGTGGCACCCTGGATACCGCGGCCGTTGGAGGGGATGTAGCCCTCGACGGTGGTGGTGTAGTAACCACCGGCGAACTTCTCGTTCTCCGTCTTGGTACCGCGGACGACGGGGACGGCGAGCAGCTGCTCGTAGACGCCGGCATAGAGCTCGAGAATCTCGAGCACCTCCTTGCCGGCAAGCTCCTCGGTGAGATGGGCGGTGTGGCCCTCCTGCCACAGGAACTCTCTTGTACGGAGGAAAGGCGTGGTCTGCTTGGCCTCCCAGCGGACGACCGAGTTCCACTGGTTCAGGCGGAAGGGCAGGTCGCGATGGCTGCGAATCCACTTGGAGTAGTAAGGGTACATGACGGCCTCGGATGTAGGGCGGACCGCGACCGGGACTTCGAGGTCCTTGTCACCGCTGAGGGAGGACTAGTCGTCAGCGCATGTCGGGCGCCGGCCGCAACTGGCAGGGGAAGGGGGTTGAGACTTACGCCTTGGTAACCCAAGCAAGCTCAGGGGCGAAGCCCTCGACATGGTCCTTCTCCTTCTCGAGCGACTTGGAGGACAGGAACATGGGGAAGCTGGTCTCGTCGACACCCATATCCTCGATTCTCTCCGAGAACCACTTGCGGATGACGGACCAGATGTACATGGAGGCCGGGCGCAGAATGAAGAAGCCGGAAATCTCGTTGTAGTACTCGACCATCTCAGCCTTGAGGACAACCTCCTGGTACCAGGCAGAAAAGTCCTCGTTCTTCTTGACGGTGATGCCCAGGATGTCCTCAGTCTTCTTGCCGCCGACGACAGGGAGGGCAGCTTGCTTGGCGGCCTTTGCAGCCTTTTCGGCAGCCATCTTGGCCTGCTTCTCGGCCTTCTTCAAGGCGCTCTTGGACTGCTCGGGAGCGGGAGCGGCAGCGGGGGCGGAGGCGTCGGCCATGTTTGCGGTAGGTATTGACTGCGATTCGCAGAGTCGTATGGATGGCAAGGGGTCTCGGGTCTCGGGTCTCGACTTGTAGGACAGGCGGCGGCGGCGTGGTGACCAGGTCGGCCTGAGTCACTTTGAGAATTTGGGCAGAGGAGGCGGAGCGGAGCGGTGCGGTGCGGTGCAGCAGTGCGATCCAGCGGAAAAAAGTGCCCCGCACCTGGAAATGTCAGTCGTGTTTGTAGGTCGTGTCCCTCCCTACATAGATAGGTAGCTGTTGGGTGGGCAGCAGTGAGGGGTCAATTGGGCTTTCAGCCACGCGGTCCGCAAGGTGGCGTGGGGTGGGGTTGATGCTGGGGCTGCTTATCTCTGCTTCAGCCACACCTCCGACCGGCGAGGGTCGCAGCTTTCAGCACCCTGCGCGGTACGTATACGCACGATGTATACACTCCACTCCGTACGGAGTACTGTTCCTCCGATAAGATAAGACGCATCAGCCACATCCCCGGTTCCTGGAACAACCCCGGCTCCGATAAAAAAAGTTGCGTCGAGGGGGGAAGGAGGAGGACGAGGCAGGCACGGCACAGCACACACAGCACAGAAGCTTCTATTGCTGTCCAGGCACGCACGCACACACCGTTGAAGCTCTCCAAACCACGCCCCGAAATCCACCACCTCCCTCCCTCCCCCATCCCGCGCTTATACCACAACATAACCGCTGGCAGTGAGGCGCAAAAATGGCTTCCATGTTTGAGCAATCAGGGAGCGGCACGCTCTTCCTCGGTGGCCAGAAGATTTCCGGCGCCGACATCAGAGACCAGAACGGTATGTATGCTTGCTTGCTTGCTTGCTTGCTTCTCTTCTCCTAAAAAGCCACCGCCGGTGCGATCCAATCACAACTTCACCCTGCTGACCAACCCGCAGTCCTCGCGACCCAAGCGATTGCAAATGTCGTCAAGAGCTCTTTCGGTCCCAGCGGCCTCGACAAGATGATGGTGGATGATATTGGTGTACGTTCAGTCACCCCTCCCTCCTTCCCCCGGACCCCGCTTACCCCCGGCGTAGGACGTCACGGTCACGAACGACGGCGCTACTATCCTCAGCTTGTTGGATGTCGAGCACCCCGCAGGCAAGATCTTGGTCGACCTGGCGCAACAACAAGATAAGGAGGTCGGCGACGGCACCACATCCGTCGTCCTGATCGCCGCCGAGTTGCTGCGCAGAGGAAACGAGCTCATGAGAAACCGCATACACCCCACCACCATCATCACGGGCTACAGACTCGCCCTCCGCGAGGCCGTCAAGTACATGAACGAGAACATCAGCATCAAGGTCGAGAACCTCGGGCGCGAATCCCTCATCAACATTGCCAAGACCTCCATGTCCAGCAAGATCATCGGCGCCGACTCGGACTTCTTCGCCAACATGGTCGTGGACGCCATGCTGGCCGTCAAGTCGACCAACAACCGCAACGAGACCAAGTACCCTGTCAAGGCCGTCAACATCCTCAAGGCCCACGGCAAGGGCTCGCTCGAGTCTCTCCTCATCAAGGGCTACGCCCTCAACTGCACAGTCGCCTCGCAGGCCATGCCGACGAGAATAACGGATGCCAAGATCGCGGTGTTGGATATGAACCTGCAGAAGGAGCGCATGAAGCTGGGCGTGCAGATCACGGTCGACGACCCCCAGCAACTGGAGCAGATCCGCCAGAGAGAGTCGGGCATGATTCTTGAAAGGGTAGAGATGATCCTCAAGGCCGGTGCCAACGTCATCCTTACCACCAAGGGTATCGACGACATGGTGCTCAAGACGTTTGTGGAGAAGGGCGCCATGGGTGTGCGCAGGTGCAAGAGGGAGGACCTGCGAAGAATCGCCAAGGCGACGGGTGCCACGATGCTCAGCACCCTGTCAGACCTCAACGGCGACGAGAAGTTCGACCCGTCCTACCTCGGACACGCCGAGGAGGTTGTCCAGGAGCGCATCTCGGACGACGAGTGCATCCTGGTCAAGGGCACCAAGTCGCACTCGTCGGCGTCCATCATCCTGCGCGGCCCCAACGACTTCACCCTGGACGAGATGGAGCGGTCGATCCACGACTCCCTCAACGCCGTCAAGAGGACCCTCGAGAGCGGCAGCATCGTCCCCGGCGGCGGTTCCGTCGAGACGGCGCTGCACATCTACCTGGAGGAGTTTGCCGGCACCGTCGGCTCGCGCGAGCAGCTGGCCATCGGCGAGTTCGCGCAGTCGCTGCTCGTCATCCCCAAGACGCTGGCGGTCAACGCGGCCAAGGACGCGTCAGAGCTGGTGGCCCAGCTGCGTTCCCGGCACGCGCTCTCGCAGCGCATCCAGGAGGGCGAGGCGAACGAGGACGAGAAGACGGTGGCGCGCAAGAAGGCGTACAAGAACTACGGCCTGGACCTCGTGCGCGGCAAGGTGGTTGACGAGATCAAGGCGGGCGTTCTGGAGCCCACCATCAGCAAGATCAGGCAGCTCAAGAGCGCGGTGGAGGCGTGCATCAGCATCATGCGTATCGACACCCTGATCAAGCTGGACCCCGAGCAGAGAGCGGAGGACGACGGACACGGTCACTGAAAAAAGGTCGGGGGGCGCAATTGCGGCGAGGATTTTGTACAGATTAAAAAAACAAAACAAGAAGCAAAAATGAGCCAACGTGGAGAGAGTGTTCAAGGTTTTTAGAGGGTTCATAGATGATCACTTTTTGCTAATGATACCTTGTCATGCCGGCCCTGAACGGAGTCCTAGGGTTGGGTGTCCCAGTTTCCCCTCTTCTTGAAGCCATACATGAAGCCATACACACATACACACACACACACACACACAAACATACGTGAGTGTAAGGCGTATATATGTATTTGTAAACACGTGGACCAAATCAACCACCTTTTTCCCCTTGTAGCCCACAAGAGTTTTTTTTTTCGTGTCGTTTCATTTTCTTCTCACTTCAGCACCAGCCAAACTTCTCGTTGAGCACCCACTCGACCTCGCCCTCGCCGTACCACATGAGGCTCGCGATGCTGTCCGTCTCCCGCTCGACGAACCGGTGGGGGACGCCGGCCCTCTCGACGAGGGCGCGGACGCGGGGGTCGGGGTTCCACAGCTCGACGTTGTTGACCTTCCACTCGGCGGCCTCGGCGCGGGCGAGGCGCAGCAGGGCCTCGATCGCGTCCTGGACGAAGCGGCCGCCCTCGCCCTCGCCGTCGGCGGCGGCGGCGGCGGCTGCGGCGTCGAGGCTCGCCTCGTCCTCGACGGCCAGGCGCAGGATGTGCATGGTGTTGCCCTCCTCGGGCCGCTTGAGGCCGCCGTAGTACCCGCGGGTCCAGACGGCCCAGACGCGGGCGCCGGGGCGGTCGCCGACGACGCCGCCGCGCACGGCGGGGGTCCTGCCGAAGATGTGCTTCGTCATGTAGTCCTCGCGCATGAGGTGCCACAGCATGGCGTCGAGGTCCGGGATCAGCGACACGCGCGTCTTGTCGCTCGGGCGGGCCAGGCGGGCGCGGAGCTGGCGCTCGTCGACGGCGCACAGCTCGGCCAGCTCGTGGTACCCCAGGGGCGCGGCCTCGAGCCGGGGCTGCTGCTGCTGCTGCTGCTGCTGCTGCTGCTTCTCCTTCCCTGCCGTTGTCTCCTTCTTTTCTGTGTCCTCGTCTTCGTCGGTCGCGGTGCCGTTGCTGCTGCTACGCACGGGAAAGTCGAGGTGTGTGCTCTCGTAGGGGTGCCAGCCGTGCTTGGCGTAGAAGGTCTTGCCAATGTCGGAGTAGAGCACGGAGCAGGCGACCTCGCCGTCCCGGATGTCGCGCCAGGCCTCGCCCTTGGCCATCTCGGCGCCCTGCCAGCGGGCGAGGGCGGGGCCCATCATGGCCATCATGACGGAGGCGTAGCCGTTGCCGCGGTGGGCGGGGTCGGTGAAGACGGAGCCGATTGCGTGGGTGACGGCCTCGACGACGGGCCCTCCCTCGGGGCGGGCGACGAGGACGGGCTTGCGGATGGACTCGCACGAGGAGAGGATGGGTCGGGCGTCGGGAGGGAGGGAAGGGTCGGTGAGGATCCACTGGGTGATGCCGCCGTTGCGGGTGACGGGGAGGGTGGTCAGGAACTCTTCGCGGCGGACGTAGTCGTCGAGCTCGAGGGCGGTGCCCCAGCTCTCGTATGTCAGTGCGTAGGTCCTGGCGCGCTCGGCGGGCGTCGGGTGGGCGAGGACGAGGTCGGTTTCGTTCGTCGAGCCCATGGTGGGTGATGTTATGTTGTGGGATGTTGCTGTGTGTTCTTACGGTGTGTGGTGTGTTTCGTAGTACGGTGGTGTGTCTATTCCCGGCTTATCTCGTCTTCTCAATGTCATGACAACCGGGACAATGACAGACAAACAGACAGGACAAAGGGGGTGGGTGGGGAGGGAGGAAGGAGAGAAAGGGAGAGGAGAAGAGAAGAAGAAGAAGGAGAAGAAGGAGAAAAAGGAAGCTGATGCCGAAGCTGGGGTGTTGGGAGAGAGACGCAGTGAAAGGGTGAACAAAGAGCCCGGCCGTCCTTATCATGTGCGGCTTCAGTTTCCATCCGGTAAGTGTCAACGGGCAGGGCGGGCAGGGCGCGGTCGCCCCACCAGACGATGCAATGGAGTGGAGGGGTTGACGGGGGAGGCCCCGGTCGACCCCAGGTTTCCGGTAAGGATGGGAGCCAAGACTACATTGATGCCATCGTATGTACGTATGTATGTATCTGTCGTCGAGGTATACCAGGTCGTACGAAAGAGAGTCGAGTTGGACGGGGGAAGGCCCAGAGAGTACGATACGATAGACGCAGAGGGGAATCAGCACAAAGGGGGCTCTTCTCCCACCCCCTCCGTGAAGAGAGAGAGAGAGAAAGAGAGAGAGACAGAGAGGCTACACATCTAGCGGCAGGTCATCAGGCCCACAAGCGGCAGGCATCGCGCATCGTGGGCGGCAGGCAAGCCAATGCTTATCTTACCCAAGTTACGTCACGGGGAGAGAGTCCAGCGCGGTTGTCGGACGCCGGACCGAGGACGCGGACGGGGTTCGAGAGAGAGAAAGCAAAAAGGAGAAGCTAAAGAACAAAAAGTACGGACGGGAGACATGGGGGGCTTCGTAGGGAGTGAGTGTCAAATTCCGTCTCAAAAGAGTTGGGGACCGACCGCCTTTTTCTCATTAGGTAATTGCTTTTGCTTCCAACAGCCAAACCAACCAAATCCCCCCCCCCCCCCCTCTTGCTGGGCGAAACGGGCAAGTCTCGCCGGCGGAGGAGGGGCTCGGGCTCAGCTCAGCTCAGCTCACGGAGGGCCGGTGGAAGCCGATGATAGGCGGGGCCGCTGCCGGTCGGTCTGTCTGTCTATTTGTCCGTCTCTCTGCCATGTACACTATTATGTATGTACTATGTATGTATTATGTATGTATGTTTCTGGCTGGCTCGGCTTCCCCTCCCTCCTACTACTACTACGTAGTATGTGCAAACTAGGTACATCACCGGACGAAAGCGACCCAAGGATGTGGACGGCATGCCCTGGTCTCCTGGCAGTCGGCTGACTTGGCCCATGTTCTGGCCGGAACTGCGACGGCGGGAAACCTTGGCTGCGTTTGGGTGGGTGTGTTGTCGTTGGTCTTCCTGCAGCATCACCTGTGGTAACCTGGCGACCTCAAGAGGAACCAACCGTCTTGCGAGCTGTACCATATGAAGTAGTACCGCCTGTGGTATCTACCTGGGTAAACTACATCACTGTGTGCCTGAAGGTATGCCGGCTGAGAGAAAAGGGAACACATCGATCTCAGATGTCTCTGAAAGTGCACGCCCACGTATTCCTGTTTCCTTGGAACATGTGTACTACAGGTAGGTGTACAGGTAGGTATGTATACGGTGGCACATGGCCCGAGATATCACGTCGCATTCCGCTAGGCATACTGCCGTAGTCTCTTGTCTCTGTCTCGTGTTCTGCCGATCACGATGCATCCGAAACCTAATCAAACAGAAATGTTCCTCCAGCCTCCGTTCCCGTCGCGCCCCTCCCTCGCAGCAGCGCCACCACCTCTCCGTGGCCCCTCGCCGCTGCGCACTGCAGCGCCGTCTGCCGCCCTCCCCGTCCAACCCCGACCCCGGCCCCGGGCCCGGCCCCGGCATCGATCTCGGCCCCGGCGTCCAGCAGCATCGCGCACACCCGCACGTGGCCCCCCTCCGCCGCCGCGTGCAGCGCCTTGCCCCCCTTGAACCGGCTCCCCTCCGCCTCCACATCCGCCCCGGCCTCGAGCAGCATCCTGACCATCCCCTCGTGTCCGCCGTAGCTCGCCGCCTGCAGCGCCGTGAACCCCCGCGCCCGGCACGCCGCCGCGTTGACGTCGCCCCCGCGCTCCATCACCGCCCTCGCGATGGCCTCGAACCCGCCGCGGCTGGCCGCCTGCAGCGCCGTCCGCCCTCCCGTCGCCGCCGCCGCCGCGTTCACGTCCGCCCCGGCCTCCAGCAGCATCCCGACAACCTCCCCGGCCCCCGCCGCGCACGCGCTCTGCAGCGCCGTCGCCCCAAAGTACCGCGCCGCCGGCACGTTGACGTCCGCCCCCCGCGCCAGCAACGCCCGCACGATCCCGGCGCCGGCGCCGTCCGCCCGCCCGCACGCAATCTGCAGCGCGTTCTTGGCGTCGTTGTTCCCCGGCCCGTCGTTCACTTCCGCCCCGGCCGCCAGGAGCGCCGACACCACCTCCTCCGCCGCCGCCGCCGGGGACGCCGCCGAGCACGCCGCCTGGAGCGCCGTCCGCCCGTAGTAGCCCCGTGCCGGCGCGTTGACGTCCGCGCCTCCCTCCGCGGCGAGGGCGGCGCGCACCCGTACGAGGTCCCCCGCGAGCGCCGCGCGCTGGAGAGGCGTCCAGCAGTCGTCCTCGTCCTCGTCTTGGCCGTCGTGCTCGGCGACGTCGGAGACGGCGGGGTGCTGCATGTTTTTTCCTGCTCTGTTCTGTTCTCGTCTATTTTATTCTTTTCCTCGTCTGAAATCCGCCTCTTCGCTGATGTTTTGTCTGTCGACTGTCGTCGAGTTGTTTTGGCTTGAAAGTGAGATGGGAATCACCCGTAAGCGGAGCTTACACCTTTTTGAGGCCACGGAAATGCGGCACGGCACGCCTTTCCCCTCCCCTCCCCCGCGTATCTTCAGCTCTCGTTATCGCTGTGCCGCTATCGATTTCCTGTAGGGGCCCAGGTTGAGAGGGTATTCCAGTTACTGTCAAAGTATACACGAGCCAACAATAACGTTTAATTAATTTGCAACATATATGTTGACAGTGACGCCCATCGCAAGAACCTTTCGGTCGGCCGTCCAGAACCAATCCATCTACGGCGCTGAAAGGATCGATCCGTCAGTGCCTGCACGCGCGCAAGTCCTGTTGACAACATTGCTCATACGCCCTTATGACATATGGGCGCGTATCGGATAGGACAATTGCGCTGTCGAATAGTCTCATATGCACTGTTCCGTGTCTGCGCCATCTCTAACATGGAACTGCTCTCGCCGCCGGTCCCTTACCATGTCATCGCTGGACCAACGGCACCCGGTCAAAGTAGCTTGCGGGAACATCAGTATTTCCCCGTATGATGTTTCTTCAGCAGACCAACTGTTTTTCCGTCTCGGCCTTCTTCTTGCCCTCGCTCTTCTTCGGACGCTCGCCCTTCATCGGCTCGTTCTTAGGCCGGGCCTCATTTTCATAACCGCCGCCCTGCTTCTCGTATTCTTTTCCCAACTTGGCACTCTTGCATGGGTTGTCAGCGTTGTGAACGCGCTTCTTCGTCGACACGATATATTTCGAATAGAGACGCGATACAACCCAGCCAAGGGCTACAAACCGCGCTCACCTATGTCAATGAATATTGATAACACAAACCACCGCCCTGAGTATCCATTACCTGAGACACACTGACATCCTCTTCCAAGCCCTCCATGTGTAGTAAATCATCCAGAGTCGCACTTTCATTCTTGCCTGAGTATTCGGTAAGTCTAAGCCTCTCATCCCTTCTCTGCCAAATGAACCAAAGACGATCTAATTGTGCATGATGCAGATAGAAAACAGGATCTTGAGTCTGAGTTAGATAGGACAGTTCAAGTTTAATTGGGATGATAGGTCATGTGAATACTTACCATTAGGGGCTGTAAAATGGTAAAATTCGCCCCTAAGACCATTGGGAGCCATATTATGAGGACCAGTCTCTACAGCCACCAAGAATGTCTCATAGTCCTTTTCTCCTAGACTATTTTGTACAATTTCTGGACTCGCGTTTCTACCAGGGAAATCGGTAAAACCACGAGACAAACAGTGGGGTTTTATGTCTGGTCCGTAATAGAGAGGTTGTAAGTCTGCAAATGGGCCGTCGGTGACGCAGTGTCCTTCGCCCACACTTTGGTGTGCACTTGTTTGTCCGTTGCCGCCAAAGCCAGTGACGCTTGAGAATATAGGAGACTCCAGGAAATTCTCCCAATCAAGCGTCCAATCCCAATACCTTTGAAACAAGTCAGCGTGTTTTTGAGGACAGCGTTTGCATATTTGCAACTCACGGCAACGCTCCGGCGTAGGAGCACTTGTCTTTTAGATACGTCTCGTACACAGAGATGAACCTTCTGTGCCATGGGAGAAAGGCTGCCTTATCGTGCGCTATACCACTTCAGGTCAACACACAACTCTCTTGCTGAGGGTTGACGGAGTCTTACTGCTGTGAGCGTGCATGTTGTGTACAAAGGCAAAGTCGTCGTGAATGGTGCCATCGCCAGTGATTATGGAAGGCGTGCTGGCGAGACATTTAACGGCTTTGATGTAATCCAACTTCTCTTGTCTCGAGAGCATTCTCCATTCTTTCCTGAAGTAAGGATCTGTACAGCGACCGTGCTGAGAGGACGCCGAGGAGTCTGACTTCGGGGGACTCGAACTTGGAGAGGCGTCGCCATTAAGGTTGCAGGATTGCGCCTGTAGGTGTTGATTAATGGCACTTGCGTTTTCGTAGCCCAAATGTCGACCAAGCTCGAATGTTGCCGAGAGAAGAGCAAGAAGAGCGAGTGATACGCCAAATCGACGACCGGCCCGTCTCCAGCGCTGTTCGGTAGAAGATGCCGTGTAAAGGTTGTCGTCAGATGGCGTGTCCGAGTTTGACAGCTCCGGGTCGGACGAGGATAAAAACCGGTATTTTCCGTTCGCAATTGATGAGAACATGACTGACTTGATTTCAGCATAGGTAAGAAGAATGATCGACCATCGAAATTTGATAAATTGGAAAAGAAATCGTCATTGATCGAATACGGGGGGAAAGGCGGGTGAAGACGCTTCTACGACTGTGGAATTTTGACTAGGGGTCCTTGTGCCCTCTGTAATACCACTTAAAATCAAACCAACAGTGTTTGAGACTTCCTTCAACTCAATTATGCTATATAAGCTATCATAGTATAATAGTGAGCCTGTATATTATAGGGTGGGCCTGGATATTGCTACGCGATACCGCCTTCCTGGTTTTGCAAGCAGGTATAGCCGAGAAACAGTCAAGCGATTTACGGCGGTACTGTTCATACAAAACAGAGTCCATGATTCCACAGCAGTCGTCCAAAGCTTAAATGAATACCTGCCCTCACTGGCTTATCTATGGGACAGCGGACGGGATCATTGTCGCATGTAATAGAGGTTGGTGTTATTGAATATAACTAAGTCCTCTAATACTTTCACAGCTACATTGAATAGACTGTTCCCCTTGTCATAGTAATCAGCAGCAGGAAACTTATTTGCCCCCCTTTTGCTGTGTCTCCTGCTCCTCACAAGCCTATGATTCTGTAAGTAGTTGAAACTTCATTAAACATGCCAAGGGCTCTTATCTTCTTAGCCTTGTGGTCGTCTATAAGAGTAGCGGCAAGCCCAAAAATGCTGTTATCTGGGTTGGTCTGAGGCGGGGGCGGGCACTGGAGCCTGGGCTTCAGCCGGTTACCAGACCCGGCGCTATCAGGGACAGGGGTAGCAACAGCAATGCCAATCCAGTAGGCGGAAAGAACAATCTTAGAGATCTGTATGTTAGTAAAGAGTGCAGGTGCGCAGAGTAAAATGAGTATATAGAGTGGATGTTGAAACAGTGGTAGTTCTTAGAAGAGTAGTTATTGTTATCAACAGTAATCTGATAAATAATCACAGTGGACGACCCAATGAGCTGAACATATACCAATATTCGTCGACATACTAACTCTAAAGACTATACTAATTCTTCAAAATCTTGTTGATGAAAGGTTATCCGGGAGATCTCCTTTCAAAACTGCCCCACGTGATCGAACAAGTAGGATCTTAAGGGGCGGAGGGGGGGGGTTTCAAGTCAAAAACTGTGACTGACAGGTAATTCTCTCCGTCTTTACGTTGTACTCTATGCGTATGAAACAGCAGGCGTCTTAGTCTCACTAGTCAAGCGCACATCACTCACTTCCTCTTCCGACGTTTTCGTCATAGCATCATGAACCCATGGCACGGAATCAACGCGGCCCTCAGTGAATCGCCACCGGCTCGAACTCGGTATCCTCCCCGACGGCCTCGCCGTCCATGATGCCGCGCACGTACGCGGCGCCCACGATGCGCCTCGCGCCCTCCCTCCCCGCGCTCCGCCGCAGCACGAACGGCGCGTTGCACCCCTTCACCACCCACACCTCGTCGCCCGCCTCGCACCCGTCCGGCACCATGCCCACGTACTTGCCCCCCTTGGCCAGCACCAGGTCCAGCGCCGCCCGCATGGGGAACACCCGGTTGATCAGCACCTGCGCCGCCGCCTCGAGCGCCTCGCCCGCCTCCTCGGCCGTGCACCCGGACAGCATCACCTCCCTGCGCAGCGCCTCCCGCTCCGGCCGCGCCGCCGACAGGTCGTCGTCCTCGACCGCCGTGCAGAACCGCCACGCCAGCTTCAGCGTCGTCATCGGCACCTCCCCCCCGTCGTCTTCCGCCTCGTCGTCCGCCTCCTCGGTGCGGAAGAAGGTCAGCGCCCGGAGAACCGCCTCGAGACCGGTCTCCCCGCCGTCGCCCCCCGCGTACGCCGCCTCCTCGAACCCCGGCGTGCCGGCGAGCAGCTTCGAGAGCGTCACCATGTCCCGCTTCACCCAGAGCGACGGCTGCTCGGCGTGCAGGTGTGCCGGCCGCGGGACCGCCGTCACGTGCGCAATCGTGTCCACCTTGACGCCCCTGAGGAGGAGCACGTCCTCGGCCTCGTTGGGGTCGAAGCCGAAGTCAAAGTCCGTCTCGCCGGCGGCCTCCGACTCGGCCGCGTCGGCGACCGTCATGCGCCGCCACGGCCTGCGGAAGTCGGGGATCCAGGAAGGGAAGGAGCGACCGCTGACGCCGCCGCCGCCGTTGAGGCTCTCGGCGATGCCGGCGTGGTCGAGCAGCTCCTCCCCGAAGGGCTCGTGGAGGAGGGTGCGGGCGAAGCGGAGGGCCGTCTGCTCGAACGTGGCCGAGTAGTCCGGGCGGAACTCTTCCCTGTCCCCGTCCGAGGCGAGGCCGAGGAGCGCGAAGTAGAGGTCCCGCGGGTCGGTCGCCTCGACCTCGCGGAACGACAGGAGCAGGCTAAGGAGGTCCGTCGAGCGGTCCGAGTCCTCCTCCCCCTCCCCGTCATTGTCCTCCTCCGATTCCCATTCCTCGTCGTCCCCACCCTGCCCTGCCTCCTCGCCCTCGTCGTGCTCGTGGCCTCCGTGGCCTCCGCAGCACCCACCCCCGTGTTCGTGCCCTTCGTTGTCGCCGCCGTGCCCGTGCCCGTACCCGTGCTCGTCCGAGTTGCCCCGCATAGACCCGAGCTGGTAGAACCGCAGCCGTTGCGCCATGTTGGCCATCAGGTCGGCCGCGCCCTTGACCTCCTCGCCGGCGGCGTTGACCAGAGGCCAGGGCGGGCTCTCGGGCTCCTCCAGGGCGACCGTGGCCGGCCACAGCCGCGACCAGCTCACCGTCTTGTCGCCGCAGATCATCAGCACGTCGCGCGCCAGGATGAACTCCTGTACGACCCAGACCCGGCGGAACCACGGCCGGTTCCAGAAGCGCGACACGGCCATCCACTTGTCGTCGCCCTGCGGGGGCAGCTCCGCCTCGACGTCCGCGGGCGCGTCCGGCACCGGCTCGGAGAGCACGCCCTCGACGAAGGCGCGGGCGCCAGCGTTGAGGGGGTTCGGGAGGCTGACACGCCAGTACCTCTCGATCAGCTCCATGGCCTCGCCACTGCCGTCGGCCTCTTCGCCGAGGTAGGCCAGCACGCGGCGGGCGCCGACGTAGATGTCGTGCATCAGCATGACCTGCGACTCCTTCTCCTTGCCGTCGGCCTGGTTGATGCATAGGGCGTCGGCCCAGACGAGGCGCGGGCGGTCCTCGAGGCGGATGCGCCTGAGGCAGTGGTAGAGGTTCTCGGTGACGGCCATCTCGGCGCCGGCGGCGGGCGAGGTGATGCGCCGGGGCTTCTCCTCGGAGCCCCACACGTACGAGATGGCCTCGTACGAGTCCTCTGTCTCGGGGTGCTCGCCCTCGTGCTTGCCGGCCTCGCTGATGTAGGCGTCGATCGGGCGCACGAGGAGGTCGCCTCGGAGGGGCTCATCGGGCTTCCCCGGCGCGAGAGAGAAGATCCTGAAATCCCGCTCGCCAATGGCGGCGTACTTGTACTCGGCCATGGCGAAAATGAAGTGGTTTGCCTTTGTCCGGGAACCGAGTTTTCGGGATATGCGAGCCAAAGTGTGAGTAAGGAAAGTTTTTCAGAGGTTGCGCCAGTGAGAGTGAGTTGAGTAAGTGAGTGAATGAATGATTGGTGAGAAAAATTCAGACGTTTTGGGGATGTGGAGTGAGAGAGATTGGAGCTGCCATCCAGGAAGAGCGCCGCATGAAGATCCCACAGTTTAAGGTGAAATATTTTTTATCTGTTTAATTGTTTTACTTTTATTTTTATTAACAGCATCGTATCTCTGCTACCCCTGCGGGCTGCTTTAGATAACTCATTATTGTTAGTTGAGTTGAGGCTTAACACGAACTGGCCTCGTCCATGCTGAACTCACACTGGATAAATCACAAACCCAAAACGGGGGGTCGAATTTCAGACATTTTCACACGTTGCATCAAGTCAAGATCCGATATTGAGAGACCAAGAAGGAACTTTTTTTTTTCTTCATCATTCATGTACTACCGAAAGAACCGAGCACTTCTGCTCGATCCCGCAACCAATTCCCCAGTCTTCCCCGACGTAAGTCGCGAGCCGACCAAAGAGAGTACCACGAACAAAATAAATCGTACACACACACACCCATGACCGCAAAAGCGCGGTAAAATGCGCTCAGACGCCGAGGGCCGAGTTGAACGCGTCGGCGGCGGCCTGGCCCTTCTGGCCCTGCGCCGCGGCCTGGCCCTGCTCGCAGGCGGAGACGGCGGCGGCGTCGGCCTTGCAGCGCGACTGGAGCTGGCCGCAGATGAAGCTGCTGATGACGTTGATGTTGAGGGCGGAACCGTGCTCGAAGTCGCCGGCGGGGGCGAACGACTCCTCCTTGCGGCCGTCGAGGCCGGCGGCGAACTCGATGCTGGGGTCCTGGCAGCTGCCGAAGTCGAGCGCCTGGCGGGCGGTGATGCGCATGCGGTGGCCGCCGCCGAGGCCGGAAGAGCGGCGGAGCTTCTTGAGGGACGCGGCCGCGAGGCACTCGTCCTCCTGGGCCTTGCAATCGGCGACGCTGATGTCCTCGGAACCCGAGTTGGCGGCGTCGGCGCAGGCGTTGTTCTGCACGGCGCACGAGCGCTGCAGGGCCGCGCCCTTGTTGACGAAAGTCGAGCCGTTGACCTCGAAGGGCTTGTCGGTGGCGGCGGGGGAGGAGTTGACGGGCGGGGCGGGGCCGCCGAGGGCGCCGGTGAAGGTCTGGACGTTGGTTCCGGTGGCGGCGCCGGCGTTGTTGTTGTTCTGGTTCTGGTTCTGGTTGTTCTTGTTGTTGTTGTTGTTGTTCTGACGGCGGTCCAAGGGGAGGGTGGTGCTCGCGCGGCGGGCTCTGCGGCTACGGGACGAGCTGGCGGCACACGTCGAGTTAACGGCGTTCTCGGTGGCGTTGCTGGCGTTGCCAGCGTTTCCGGAGACACCGGCCACGGCGGCCTTGATCTCGTCGGGGGTGGCGTCCTTGACGAGCAGGTTTTGGCTGAAGATGCAGCCCTCGGCGTCGTTGGCGTCGTCGCACGTGTTTCCGGCTCCGGTGTTGTCATTGACCTGTTCCCCCCCTTTCGTTAGCCTCTTGTCTGCTTACTACACCCTCCCATAATGGGCGTCTCCGTTGTTGGGCTAGAGGGGAAGAAGGACAACTTACATCACCGGGCTTGAAGGTGCCCGAGTCGAGCGCGAGCTGGGGGTCCGCGCCGATGGAGGCGAGCTGCCTGGCCAGCTCGAGGGTGATGGCCTTGTTCGCCTCGGCGGCGCCGTCCGAGGCCGGGTCCTGGTGCTGGCTCAGGGCGGCGATCTCGGGGTTGTCGGCCTTGTCGGTGCAGAGCACGCTCTTGAGGCCGACCTTGCCCGTGTTGCGCTCGACGGCGGCGAAGACGAGGGCGCTGGCCATGCCGTCGACGTCGCCGGCGGCCTTTGCCGTGGAGAAGGCCGAGTCGGCCGTCGCCTGGTGCAGGCAGTCGAGGTTCTTGACGTCGCCGGCGCCGTCAGCGGCGGCGGCGTTGCCGAGGAGGCCGAAGACGGCGTCCTGGATGTTGAGGGGGTTGTCCTGCTTCAGCAGCGCGTTGACGGCGCGCAGGTACTTCTCGTGCGAGTGCTCCTGCGGCACCTCGGCGGCGGTAAGGGTGAAGAGGGCCGCGAGGGCGGCGGTAGAGGCTTGGAACTTCATTGCGGAGTGCTTGAGAAGTTCGCGTATATCACTAGAAGAACGAGTGTTGTTCCTGGATGAAGAAAAAAAAAAAGAAGGGCCGGCCCTTGTAGGAAAGGATCACGAAAAAAGAATGAAGGGTATAAAGTACACACAAAAAAGGAAGTTCCCAGAACCAAACGAAAGAGAAGACAGTTGAAGGAAGGGCTTGATGAGGAAGCAAAATTTCATCCCATCGTTGAATCGCAGAAGGCGGTATGGCTTATATACGGCATTGACCGCGGTGGGACGTAAACGTCCGGCACCCAAAGGGACGGGCTGTCAAGAGCCTCGCTTCCCTTCCCGTCTCTATGGGGCCGCCCGCTTAGGAAGGCCGACGCGTCGATCTGCAAGATGCTGGTATTTCTAGCGGCTGGTGATGCACCTTGGCGGTCACGCAGCGCACAGGGGTGGTTCAACTTGTGAGGCACTTCTCTCCTCGGCTGGGCTGTTACCCGGAAGCGGGCATCCATCCACATCGGTTAGGAGAAAAGGAGGCCACGCAGTTGCTGTGGAAGCCAAGAGTTCATCCAGTCCCGCTGGAGAGGGGCGGCGGGAGGTCGACTGCGTGACTGGCCGCGTACATTGTTTCGGGAACCGACCTGAAGAGAATGTCAGTATGTAAGAACAATAGCAGGAGGTGTGTGTGTGGGGGGGGGGGGGGGGAGTGAGGTAGAGGACAGACGAGAATAAACGGAGCTCAGTCAATCACTTGAGACGGATTCGGTGGAGGGACGGACGACGGAGGGATTCGATTCGGTAGACGGTGAGCAGCTGTTGTTGCGAGTCCCTCGGGACACCAAGCTCGCCTGCTGGAGTCGACAACATGGAGTCGACATCGACATAGACTGTAGAGGAGGACGGACCCAAATCATCTCATCTGAAGACTGACATCTCCAGACCGACCCCGGCACTCGAGTCAGCACCGCCCGGCTCGCCTACCTGGTAGGTAGCAGCACGACTTGATGACGCACGTGGGAATGTTTCCCCGGCTCACCGAGCCGCCATACCGCCAGCAGGCACTCCCTACAGAGTTGGGTACCTGGCATAGCACGAAAAGCTCGGAAAGCGACCCTGGCCCTTTTTTTTTTCTTCGCAAACCCTCAATCAAAGTGTGGTCCGTCCGGCCCTTGTCCGCAAGGGAAAATGGGCATGCTGAAGTCGAGCAGAGTTTGAGGATCGTGCAAATCAGACAGCACCCGTCGCGGAACAGCGTCTCCTGTAACCTCCGGGCCGCGCCTCGGGGCCGCATGATTGGTTCGCTTGGTCCCGTTTGGACCGGATGTGGGGGCCATTGCCGGGGTCTGGGGGGAAACGGACCCCTGCCCGTCCTCAAACCTCGTGGCCTTGGACTATTGTCGGTGATACTACATGGATCACTCACACTTCATATGTTGGTGATGCTACTTACCTACCTACCTACCTACCTACCTATTCCGATGGGTCAATATAACACTGGGGCGGTATTGATATCGGGTCTTGCTGGCGACGTAGTGTTTGTCCCATCTTTTGCTCGTTCCCGCGTTCCGTGCAGCAGAATATGTTGGCAATCTATAATAGTAACCGCTTTGTTATAGGTAGCCAGCCACCTTGACTTGACGTGTCTTGCCCAGAGATGTCATCTCATCATTCGTAACGATCTACCGATCTTGCCTGCCGGCTGGTGACGTGACGACTCCCGCCTTCAGCAAAAGGTACGAACATGACCCAGCCTGACATCAACGACGCATCGGACGTCCAAACCCAGAAGCTTCAATGAAATTCATACGTGAGAGTCGGCAGCTAGTAAAAAAGGGGGGGACAGCTCTGCTTCCAGTTAACTTGCAGGACGTGCGCTTCCAGACCGCGGGGGAGAAAGAAAAAAAAATACCCTCTTTTCAGTCACCGGGATGCTGAACATCTCCTACGATGCCCAGACCTTTCCAAACACCTCGTCTACTACCGACTCCTCCCCTCCTTCTCCAGTAGCCCATCGCCTTGGACGTTCCCCCTGTTCCCAAAGTTGCAGGACCGCATCTCCGGTAAGTGTCATCGGCGGCCTTACCAATCACCATGACCCCCCTCCCTCATCCTCCCAACCCCATACTCTCCTGTCATCCCAACCTCAAGCGACGGGGAGGCGGCTGCATGACATGCCTTCATGCCTTCCACTGTGCCGCCAACCAGAAAAAAGACCTCCCCCCGTCCCAGACACCAACGAGTCACTAGCCCGGAATAATGCGCGCGCATCGGGACGCCAAGTCACGCGAGCGCCGTCTTTGCCACACACACACGACAACCGTCATCTGTCAGCCTCCCGTTATCTGTCAACCTCTCCCCGTCACACGAGAGCTCGGGGCCCGTCTGATCGACACGGTCACGTCGGCCAAGCACCGTGCCGTCTCAGGCGTCGTCGGGAGGATTCTTACCCACCCCCACCAAAGCCGGCCCGGAATCCCCCCCAAGCTCATCCCGACAGCTTCTTGCGTGACCCTTGGATGCTGCGGATGCTGCTGCTGGTAAACAGGCATTTTTATATATACCAACTTTGGTACCGAGGCCGTCACATGGGTTTCGACCACCACCGTCCGGTAGCATTCCGTCCTCGGAACACCTCGTAGCGTACTCGCCCCGGTTCAATGGGCAGGCCCAGACGGGTTTATCCATGCTTCCTGTCTTTGGTCAATTGGTTGCCGTACACACACACACACACACACACACACGCAAATACACAAACGCCTCGAACCCGTGCCGGCGGTGGCGTATTAGGAAGGTGCGAGGCTGCTCATTGTTCCTGGACGCTCGTGTGACTTTTGTACATTGGCATCATTGCCCGGAGGGACACGTCTAAGAAAAAAAAAAGATAAGAAAACGACCTCTTCGTCTCTCTGGGGTGGCCCAAACCAGCACCAGCTCCGTCTCCGATGCAAAAAGAAAACTTGTTCTAGTAGTTTGTTGTTGTTGCCATCAGCGTCCGCGTCTCCTCCGAGGAGGGACCCGGGCGTGCTCTCCGTGCTCCTTGCCTTCTTCCCGTGCTCCGTCTCATATTCTTACAGTGGTGCTGCTTAACCGATGACCAGCTTGCCGTCCTCGGGGAAGTCGTATTCGGGGATCTCGAGGTTGAGAGGAGCGGGTCCTTTTCTGATACGGCCGGAAATGTCGTAGTGCGATCCGTGGCAGGGGCAGAACCAACCGCCAAAGTCGCCAGCCTCACCGATGGGGACACAGCCCAAGTGCGTGCAGACACCTATAATCAACCTCCTGTCAGCAAAGCGTGTCCTGGCGAAGAAGGAAAAAAAACACCACCAAAGTCCTGAGCGCCGAAATTGGTCAAGGGGCCGTAGCTGGTTGGCTCTAGCGCCAACCCGCTCCTCAGAAAACCGGGACCCAATCGCGAAACTTTTGACAAGCAGTGTTGCCTAAGAACAAAAACGTACCCAACATGATGAGCCACTCGGGGTTCTTGACGCGGTCCTCGTCGGCCTGGGGGTCACGGAGGGAGGAAATGGAGACCTTGTTGGCCTCGTCGATCTCGGCCTGGGTTCGGTGGCGGATGAAGACGGGCTTGCCTCTCCACTTGATGATGACCTGTCATTCGTCCCCCCGCATGTCAGCAAATCCATCCTCTGGACTCGATTCGGGAATCATATCTTCGAGCCACTCACGTTCTTGCCCTCGGGGATGGTGGACAGGTCGACCTCGACCTTGGCCATGGCCAAAACGTCGGCGGAGGCGGACATGTTGACGAGGAACTCTGCAATTGACACGGTCCGTCAGCCTACAATTCCAACGTTTCCTTCTCCGCCCTTGGCAATTCCGCCTCCCTCGTCTCCGGTGTCGGGTTTTGATTGTTTTCGGGGCAACGGAAGGGTTTGCCTACCCTGGACAGTGGACTTGGCGCCGGCGGCGGTGATGGCGCCCATGGTGCCGACCATGAAGTATCCGAAGAGCTGATTGGTGCCGGGGTTGGTCTTGCTCATGTACTTGCTGAAGTCGGGGATCTTGTTGCCGGCCTGGGCACCCTTGAAGGGGCTCGAGTAGCTCGTGGCGGTCGAGTCGTTCCGGACGGCCGAGGTGCTGAGGGCGCGCGCAGCCGTCGTCGCGGACGGGCTGCTTCGCGCCAGCTGCCGCACGCAGGTGCGGGATACGTGTGCGAGGGACGCCATCTCGTAGAATCCGGAGGAGGAGGGGAGAGGGTTTGCGGGCGTGGGTTGCGAGATGCAATTGGGACGAATGACGTTGGGGGGTTTAGAAGAGCGTCTTTTTTTCGTGATGCTGTCCGTGGTTTGAGGATTGGGATTGCCGGAAAGCTTTCTGGTTGGTGGCCTCAGGCACATGGTTTCTGAAATTGGTGGCTGGTGATTGGCCGACCGAGACAGCTGGGACCCGGCCCTTTCCGGAGTGGCACGAGTGATGACAGCGTTACTCCGGATAATTGCAACACCCCCATTAGTAAAAGGCACCTCGACGTAAAATTTAAATCGCGTTGGTTTCCCGGCTTGTACGAGGTCGACCGTTCAGTGAGTGCACTTAGCTCCTGATGACCCAATCGAATTACTCTCCATAGCCTTTAGAAAGCTTGGTATGGTCCGAGGTGATTGGACTCTCGAGTCCGTAATATTTGTTTCCCGTTGTCATGATCGTTGATTGAGGCCTTGTTTGGTCCGTTTTCCGCCAAACTCCTCTTGCCCACATATATCCTACATTTACATATGCCTCTTTAATGCATGCGCTTCAACTCCTCAACCAGATTGCGCATGCTCTCGACCGTCGGCCCAAGACCTTGAACCACCACCTCTTGCTTTGCCTCGTCCAAGTCCAAGAACCGTTCGATCATCTCGCCATCGACAAAGCGGAACGGCCCCTCTGCGGCGCGCTTGGCATTTCTGAAGCCTCGCCACGACATAAATGATAGGCCGGAACCAGGCGCATCGTCGGCTTGCCCTAGTGTTCTCACCACCTCTGCCAACCTCTCTTGGAACTGAAGCAGGAGACTCTGGTATTCCGGCTTGATGTCAGCAAACACATACACCGACCCCTCGACCTGCCACCTGTTAGCGCATGTACACCCATCTGCGGTGCGTCGGAACCATCTTACTGTAGCAAGAAACGCCTTGGGTGTAATGGGTTCGTTCTCGTTGGGCGTTATATCAAGCCGTCGGATCTTGTTTACTTGTTCTCCGAGATGAAGTTCGCCGGTGACCTCCATTTGCTTTCGATCGTGCTCTGTCGGTGCGTCGGGGTTTCTTCTCAACACCATCAGGTTGCCCTGCGCATCCGCCTCCAACCAAGAATGCCCCTCTAGGTGGCACACCGAGGTGGCCCAGATGTACTGGAAGTGGCGGGCTCGTTCCACGAGCTTGGCTTTGTTTCCGTCCTGGGCCGGAATGAACTCGACCAAGGTCAACGACTGCATCAAATCGGCGATGCCAATCATGTTTCCATTGATATCAATGTCGACGGGAAACGTCGAAGGCCGGAAAGTGGCCAGCTTGCGCAAGGCCCCTCGCGTGGTCGACTCCTCGACATAGTCGTACACCACCACGGTCTTGCTCAGCCCGGCAACAAGCTTCTCGCCCATGATGCCGAGGCTTCGGCAAGCCCCTTTGAGCTCGTGGCTGACGATCAAGTACGGGTTCTTGTGCGAGTCCACGCCAAGGACGAGAATGCGGCCTTTGGTGTCGTTGCTCTCGTCGATATCAGGATCGGCCAGGTAGCTGGTACCAACTATGAACCTCTCTGCGGGCTGGCCCGTGCTATCTGGCAGCTCAGCTCTGATGACACTCTCGACCATCTCTGTCGACGTTGAGCCGTCCAGGTGGAAGGGCTTGCCGACCACTCCGAGAACGATCTCGTCAACGAGCTGGAACGAGCTGGTGACCACTTCTTCACTGTTGATCAGTTCGCGGCGAATGGTGCCGATGCCGAAAGCTCGCAGAGCTGGCGAGTATGCGACCCTTCGAACCGTCTCGCGCAACGGCAATGGGTTGACATGTGTTCTTCTTTCGGGGTCGATGTGGGCAATCCTAATGTTTCGGTCCGTGGCGAGAAAAATGGCGTCGGGGAATGCCTCCGAGTCGAAAGGCGCAATGTAAGTCACATCTTCTGCTGTTGCTGCTGAGT
This sequence comes from Colletotrichum somersetense, assembly GCA_030867255.1. Classification (NCBI taxonomy): domain Eukaryota; kingdom Fungi; phylum Ascomycota; class Sordariomycetes; order Glomerellales; family Glomerellaceae; genus Colletotrichum; species Colletotrichum somersetense. Next base: position 83,296 of record MU843523.1, on the reverse strand, counting down.
AGATGGTGCGTCCTTCTGAGCTGTAGATGAGGCTGGAGTGCTCGGTGGTGGCAAAAATGTTGCTCATGCCCTCGCCGCCCGGCCGAGGCAGGATGTGAAGGCCAGCCTGTTGGTTGCCCAGCGTAACGCTCTTCCGGCTAGACAGGGAGAAGTCTTCATTTGACACGTTGAAGGACACCACCTGTCCGTCTTCCATAGCTACGAAGAGAGTGGGGCCCAGTAGGTGCGGTGGATGAAGCTGTACCAGGGCCAGATCTCTTGGGACTGAAACACTGTCGTCAGTTTGTTTGACGGTTTCTCCCTGGAGAGCGTTGAGTGTGCCGAGATGGATGATGGACACTGAACCGGTGGCCCAGAAGCCGACCACGCCGATATCATCAAGATCGCGAGCGGCGTGGATGCAAGAGATCTGATCCTCCTGGCCACCGACGCCGCGACCCAAGACCTGCTCTTGAGCCGACAGGTTATCTGACAGGTTCAGAGACACCAAAGTTGTGCCATTGATGGACAGCAAGACCCACTTGTTATTGGCCGACGCGTTTACGATCGTCTTGCCGTCCGGCACAGCCCAAGTGTTTGACGTAACGCCACTTTCCGAGTCCAAAAGTGTCACGGTGGTGGCTGTGACTTGCAACAAACGGCCATCGGGCAAAGTCGTTGCAATCAAGGTCGGCCTATCCAAGGCAAGGCCTTGGAATTCAAACACCTCTTCGATCCCTCCTTCCTGGTCGAATTTGAAGACTCGGGTTTCCGTAATGAAGGATACAACGAGGGTGTCGACCTTGGCCGAGCCGTGGGATCGAAGGCTGAACAGCCCACGAACGTCGCGCAGGTCTTCGAGAACGCCGACATCTTCAAGACCAACGCTGCTTCGAATGCTCCGTAGGCTGCCGTTTTGGTGAACGCCACATCCAGCAACAATACGGGACTGGCCCGAGGAGAAGGCATTTCCCACCTGGCTGTCCCCAGCGTTTCCCAAGTCCATGATGGAGAAGTCGAGAATGGGGGCAATGTTGGGAATGGTCTGTACGAGCTTCGTTCTTTGGGTCTCAACAGAGACCCTGAGAAGCTGGGAGTCACCGTAATGGGAGCCAAGGAAAAGCATGCCGTCACCCATGTACACCAAACACGATGCGCGAGAAGTGACGCCCAGTGTTCTCATGGACAGGCCCGTGACAATAACGCCTTCGGTCTCGATGGTCAGGAGGTGGAGGTTGCCGTAATCGTCGGAGAGGAAGTAGTTGGTGTCGTCGTAGGCAGCCCATGCCACGAAAATGGCCGGACTGTCGAGCGCCTGCTCCATCGCTCTGTACGTGAGGGTGTCGACGTAGACCAGCAAAGTCTCTCCGACAACGACCAAGCCACCCAACTGTACTTTCGCCCCCGTAGTGTCTCTCTTGTGGTAACGCTTGACGTCGTCTTCGATAATGGGCACTGGTATGATGATGCGGGCGAAGGGATCCTTGATGTCGAGCTCGAAGTCCCTATCCTTGGTCGGGTCGAAGGTCGAAACATTCGTGTTCTTGTCATCGCTCATCAGGCGGTAGATGGCGAGTTTGGCGTCTTCTTGGTCGATCTTTGACTGGTACAAGAAGGCAATAGTAGGGTGGCCCGTGTCGGTGGGAACGAAGGCGCTGGCCTTGACAAAGAGCTCAGACAGGCGGACCTGCTCCCATGATGCGTCGAGGCGAGCGAATTGGCCTTTGCGGTTTCCCAGTCGCATGACATTCATGACTCCTTCCCATAGGTGCATAGCCATGAATCTGCCAGTGGGGTCAACCAGGCACTTGTCCTGGCTCTGGGCGTCGCGCATATGAGGTTCGGCAGCATCCTCGATGACCTGCTCGGTATGTAGTCTCTGTGTTACGGGATCCCATCTCGCCGTGAAGTATTGGAATCGGTCGGTACCGACGAACAACAGGTCGGCCTTGCTGTCCTTGGGTCGCAGGCGTTGGAGGAGTAGGATGGTGCCGTAGACAGCGGCAGAGCCGAGCATGTACATGTCGGTGGGCGTGACGCGCCATACTTCGAGCCTGTTGGACTTTCTTGGAGGGTGTCAGTGAGGGCGGACGGATGCATGGGAGGACAGCAGCGAGAAGGATACGGCGGCGGTAGATTGAGGCAGGCAGGCAGGTATGGAGGGGCAGGAAGGGCAGCGAACTCACGCCACCACGAGGCTCTCGGTCTCGTCGTCCTCTGACAAGCGTACGCTCAAGGCGTGGCGTATGCTGCTTGGCCTGTGGATGGGGGCGACGTATGACATGGTACTGGTCTGTGACCTATTCGAGGTAGCAGCTCTGGTCCCACGAGATGGCGGCCATGGACAGAGAAAGCAAGCAAAGGCAGACGTGAGGGACGGGGACGGGGACGGTTCGGACGGTGCTTTGCGTCGGAGTTTAGCTGCCACAGAGTCCGGGGAGGGGTGGCCCCTCCACTGGGAGAGGTGGTTGATTACATCATCTATTACGGCGCTGACTACCTACAGTACCTAGGTGGGTAGGTACCTTATCTATGGGCTACCTAGGTACCTAGGTACTCACAAGGTAAGTAGGGAGTACAGCAGCAGTCCCGTGTCTGGCTTGGAGGGGCCTGGGAGCTGTAAGAATACCGGGGAAGGTCCACGGTCTCAGGCGCTAGGGCCACTAGACTAGGTACACTAGAGTGTACAGGACAGGCTGCAGGATGGGATGCAGGAGAGCAAGAGCCAGCATGAGGCAGGTGTTATCGTCGGTGTCGCCCCGCCTCGACTCCCGGAGCTCCTCCCGTTTACAGTGCACATCAGCCACACTGTGTAGACTTGGCGATATGCAATACTAGTATACGGTGCAAGATCACTTTTCTGTGCACTGTATGTACTCCGTACAATAGTCCCCGGAATGCGCAAACCCCGTTCAACTTCTCCATCAAACGTCTACTAACGCTCAACATCGGTTTTTGAAATCACCGTTAGGAAAATGCAAGCTGTCGGTCTTGCTGACAGCAGACACCCGGGCATGCAACGCACCATCCCGCCGACCAATCAGCAAAACAATCGGTTCAAGGTCATCATTGCTGGTTGGGCGGTTCCCAGATCATGGCCCAGTTCAAGTGAACCAGCTCGACGCCCAAGTGGCTAAAGTCCACCTGATGCTCTTCAACATCCTTGAATCCAAGCTTGGTGTATAGACGATGGCCCGCCGACGACGACTCCAGGTACACCGGCAAACCCAGCCGGATACCTTCTTGCATCGCCGGCGCCATCAGCTGTAGACCAGCCCCACGCCGCTGGTGCTTGGGGTCTGTCACGAGGATGTGGATATCTGCGTCCAGTCTTGTTAGCTACCGAGCCAACTGGCCTGTATCCAGCTCGGTCTGTCTTGTTTCTTGTCTCAAGACATCACTTACAAACGGTCCGCTTCCCTGCCATCAGACGCTGGCGCATCTGGTCCAGCCCGACAAACAGCATACGACACGCCTCCTCGTTGGCCCCTGGCGGCCAAACTCGCGGTTTTGGCTCCGGCATGCCATCCTCGTGTACGTTGAACTTGCACCAACCAACGATGGCCTCATCGTCCGAGAGCGTAGTGTCCACTGCTTTGAACATGCGCACGGTCGCGTCCTCGCGAAGCAGTTTACCCAACTCGGCCGCTCGAACCTCCAATACGTTCTCCGGCAAGCCGGGGAACAGCACCGGGTTGAGCGGGCTCTTCGCGAACGCCAGCTGCTCGACCTCGGCACAGCGCCGCAAGTCGGCCTCGACCACTGTCTGAATCTCGATGGCCATGTTTCTGGTCCTGTAAACCGCCTCGCAGCTTGTTTCGAGCTCGGTGTGGGGAAGGCTCACGCAGCGGTATGTATGCTTTGCACCCTGCCACCCTTTTTGTACTCGAAGCTGTCTTGCGGGGCTATCTCTCAAGGCAGACGATGATTCGTGGCCGTTGGAAATCCTCATCCGTCCGGTCTGACTCATTACCGGCCTAACCTGGTATGTACTTCGTACGCGTACAAATAGAGCCTTGCGGTGGCCTATGGGTGAATTCGTTGCCGCCCATCTAGGAAGGTCGCTGACCGGAGGACCAGGGTTCCAGGATCGCGGATCGTTGAAATGCCATCTGTTCCCCGCCAACTTTTAAAGTTTCCAACGATTCCATATTCTTTGCAGGCTGCATTGTTCCAAACACACCTTGGAAGCGCCCTTTTCTGAGCGATTGACCGGCTGTTGTTGGATGCAAAGTTCCGCAAGGTGATGTGATCAATTCCAAATACGTTAGGAACTTGTGAGTCTGTTGAAGACGTTGCCTTTCTTCTCGGTGTTTGCAGCCACTTCAACGTGGTACGTTACACCATAGCGTCTACCGCTCGTGGAGGGAAGTCATTGCCGTCTTACGGGAACAAAACATCTCGTAGTGCGTTGCTGATTTAATCATCGCCTTAGAATGAGGACGTCAGGCTTGTGCATATACTGTAACGCGCAGTTCAGAAGCCTCTACTAGTGCTTCTGTGTTGCTGGTTCACAATAAATGCATCTCTTCTAGGATTCATCGATTTTATCTTTGTGGTTCTGAGCTTTGGAGTTTTCACCGCACTCTGCTCCTGGGGTGATTTGGCTTCCTATTTGAACGCTATCCTAGAAGGACGAAAACAGTTGTGCAAGCAGAAGTCGGGGCACTGCCGTATTACGTGTTTCTACATGCTGTGTGTTGCCATCACTTAAGAAGCGATCAGCGATTCAGCCATGTTACGAGCTCTGTAGTGTTCTTGGACACATGTAGCTGGCATCATATTGAGACAGACCTGCCAACCAACGAGCATGCTGTTTTCTATGTACAAAATACTGAAAGCTGCCAAAACCTTCCACTCTCTGCGCCCCTTTTGTACTGAGATTGAGTTCCAAGTGTTTCTACACAACGGACGAGAACCCTTATATCCTGCCCCGCCAATGGTGATGATATTCTGGCCGAGAGACCGGCATGTAACTCTCTGGCCGTACATAAAAAAAAAAAAATTTGTGGAAAGAATAAGGTTGCCGTCGAGCCGAGACTTCAAGGACCGTTTCGAGTCGGATGACAAGATGGCTCGTTCAGGGGTTTGTCAGGGACTGAGGCTCTGAGCTGCAGAGCAACGCGAAAATCGGGATGGGTGCTACCTCAGCATGCCCGTGATGTTGAATAAACATGAGATAAAAAGCCGTGATCTGAGTTACCCCTTACCCCCCGGTCAGGTAATAAAACGTCTGGACAGACCTTCAGTACCGCCATCTCCGGCTCTCTCCGACTTGCGTACCCGGCCGCCACACATCGGGGAACAACGCAGTGCATGGTAGGACTGTGGCTGGACGGTGTTTGTGCAACATTTCTCGTGGCGAGTGTGTCTTGGTTAGCCACGCCGTCCGGCATGAAACCGCTGCTCCGTCCTAAGCTGATTATGCAGCCCTGGGGCTTGGGCGCTCCAGTCTGCTTCATCGGCGTATCTAGTAGTGTTCAAGCTGCCCCCCCCCCCCCGCGAGAAGCAGCCGCTATTTGGCCAGTGTCGATGGCACGAGCGCGAATGGTCAAGCCCTCGATCCCTTGCGAACAAATAAAGGTGCCAACTTGCGTCTTTGCAATCCTCGTCCGAGCGCCCCTTACGGAAGCCCTCGGGCCTCGCGGTCCGAACTGCAGCTGCGGAGGTGTGTGGAATGACGTTTACATCCGTGTCGACGGCGTTGATATTTCCCAGCGTCCGGGCGTCTTCTTGACACTTGCTTGTCTAGATGCGGTGTGGACAGCGAGGGTGACGGGTCTCCGTGTGGTCTGTTCAGGCCCGTTTGAACATGACAGAACGGATTAAGGATCGTCTCACGGGCTGCTGGCGGCAGAGGGACGTGTCTTTGCAGTATGAAGAGATACGGGACCAGTAGGGCCACCTCGTAATCGAACAGTCATGGACAAATGTGTGACGTTGTGGGTAAGTCAGCCATAGCTAAATAAGTAGACGATATACTTCAGTTCCGTGCAAAGTGACTGCAGAAAGAAAAGAAAAACAACGGGAAACAGCTGGCTGCTCATTGATACGTCTGGTGCGTCCTCGACCAACTTTGGATTCGAGTTAGGACCACAGAAACCCAGAGATGTCTATTGGGAACGGCTACGAGGTCCGTCGAATACTTCCAAGTCGAGTCCCAACTTCCAACTGCAGGTGTGGAACTGGTGGCCCGGACTTCCTCTCTGCCAAGGCCGTTTTCTTGCCGATGGAGCCAGCTATTGTAGACGAAGCTATGGCATCGAGGGGAGAAGGAGAAACGATGTCCTCTATCGGCCGACTTACAAGAAACGTCCTACGGTCCCCCATGTGGCCCGCAGGAGATGCAATCGAGTTCAGCCGTCCAATAGGGCCTAGGAGATCATCTTGCAGCATGTATACACAACCCCGGAGCCTCACAACGCACGGCATCCAGTCCACTGCGTTGGTTAAGCAAGTGGAGAAGGCTGCATCGGCCCGCGGGCATTAGGGGGATAGGAGGCGCAGCAACGTTAGCCCTAGCCATGAATAACGAGCCTCTCCCCCGGTGTAAGCGCAGCTTTGAACACCTTGCGTCTTGGAAACGCGTCTGAGCTTCCGACCTGCGTCCCCGGCTACCTAAACCGAGACTGCAACTTGCTGCTCGTCTGACGGGGGGGGATCTGGCATGTGTACGCGTCCGGGAGCAACTTCATCGGAGCGCCTCCCCCTCCCCCTCCCCAGGTCCCAGGTCCCCGAGACTACGCTTACTATGTACGCCTGCATCTGGTTTCAAGAGGCTCCTGCAAAGAATCTGTCATCATGTCCCCCATCACCTCATCCCCGCTAATGCCTCAAGGCCCTTGCCTTTGCCTTTGCCTTCCCTTCCCTTCCTGCATAGGGTTTGCTACGCACGGGTCAAGGGTTTCCCGATCACCAAAGTCTATCCGTTTGCGGAGACATCATTTGCTGTCAAGCTGTCAGAAGTGAACAGACTGCTGACAATTCTCCCAGTCCTCTTGTCTGCGGCCTCCCCTTTACCCTCCCCCTCTTGCGCCGATTGGTATTCACGGGCTTCAAACATTGACCTCGTGTGGCCTCCAACACCTCGAGAATCCTTGCGTCCCCGACGCAAAGACCAGACCTGCGAGCGGAGGGAGTATCACCCCCCCCCCCCCCCCCCCCCCCCCCCCCCCCCCCCCCCTTCTCTCATGTCTACTCTCCTCCGAGATACGTTTCACCGTCTCACGTCTGCAGCTCTCGCGTTGGGGCCTACGATGCCGCACGCACTGCATCTGGCTCGTCTCTATGCCGTTCACGACGCCAATCTTTGGACCGTCACGGACAGGTCGAGCAAAGGTTATAAACCTATTCCATCTCCCGTCAAATTAGACACTTCTTTTTCGGAGCATCCAAGAAACTCAACGACATCAGCTTGGCCACTTCTACCAGCCCCGGCTCATCTCTTCACCCCAAAACCTTCAGACCCCTCAAATTCGTCTGGCATTTGCCATAAATCCAGCCAGCAGAAAAATGCATTCCCTGCACCTGGTCCTTGCTCTCTTCGGCCAGGCGGCCATCGCCGCCGCCGTGCCCCTCCGGTCCCTCGGGGCTGCTGTCGAGGTGGACAAGAGGGCGCCCGGCGACCCCGACGCCATCGAGAAGGCGTTGGCCCCCGTCACCGCGTCCCTCACGAACCTCGACAACGCCATCCTGGCGTTGGACGGCGGCCCCGTCTCGGCCAACAACCTCCTCGTCGTCTCCCAGCAGACCAAGGCGGCCACCGACCAGGCCACGGTCAACATCCAGAACTCCGGCGACCTTGGCCTCTTCAGGGCGGCCAGGCTGCGCCGGACCACGGACGGCCTCATCGACCAGACGACGACCACGATCAACGACCTGGTCTCCCGCAAGCCCATCCTCGACAACATGGGCGTCAGCGCCGTCGCCCTGGACTCGCTCCAGCAGCAAAAGGCCTCGACCGTGGCGTTGACCGCCGCGCTGGAGGACAAGGTCCCCAGGGTCGGCCAGAGGATCGCCGCCGACGGCCGTACCAAGATCGAGTCCGTGCTGGACCAGGGCATCGCCGCCTACTCGGTTCCCGCCGCCAACGCCGCTGCCAAGGCCCCCCCGGCTGCCGCTGTCCCGGCCCCTCCCGCGGCCGCTCCGGTTCCTCCTCCTGCTGCCGCCCCGGTCCCTGCTGCTGGCCCAGCTAACCCTGGCGGCATCCCGCTTGCTTCCCCTGGCGCTCCCCGGGCAGGCCCGGTCCCTCCTCCTCCCGCGGCAGCCCCTTCGCCAGTTCCGGCTGCTCCTATCCCGCCTGCTGTGCCGGCCGTCGGCGCCCCCCTTCCTTCACCGGCGACTCCTCCCCCGGCTGTCGGTGTTCCTCCCGCGGCTCCCGTCCCGGCACCTGTTCCCAACGTCCCGGCACCTGCTCCCAACGTCCCGGCGCCTGCTCCCAACGTCCCGCCCCCGCCTCCCAAGGTCACTGCCCCCGGCGCCCGCAAGGACAAGAAGAAGAAGAAGGTTCTGCGCAGCAGCTTCTAAGTCAACGAAGAGGCAGATGGGGCGGACAAGCGCCAGGGTTGCCGTCGGGCGGGCCGGGCAAAAGTGAGACGACGATGCGCGAGTGGGGAGTATTCCGGCGTCAGGGTTTTTTTTTTCCCCCTTCATAAAGACACTTTAGGAGTGTGTCAAATGGAAATGCGAGATGTCAACTTTGGACGATTCAAATGAGCCTAATAAAACTTTTAAAGATAGAATGAATCTGTTACGGCCCACGCTCGCAGACTGAACTCGCTCTGTTTTGGAAACTGAAACGTCAAATCTCTCGTGATGAGCACCTGCGGACTTGGGCCACTCGCCACGTCTGAGCTGCTCGTGGCCGAGCGTGCGTGCAGCCCGCGCCCAACATGCATGCCGGGGAGGGCTCTTCCCACATGTGCATGTCGACCCGTGGTCTGCTGCGGATGATATGTTGATGGCCTCGGGGAATGGAAAAGGGGGCGATGGTACTTCGCAGTGCAGGTGATGAACCGCTCCCCAGTCCAGTGTTACAGCATTCCGAGTGCGAGGTCATCCCGAGACCGCCTTGGAGTGCTCCCATATCCTCTCTCTTTCTTCCGATATAGTTAGTCTATGACGACCCGGACTGCGGTATGTTGGCTACGCTGTTCCACAGTTGGGTGGAGGGGGAGGAAGCGGTATTGTTCAAGATACTACGGACTCCCGTGTTGTTATCAACCCAGCCAAGCAAAACCTCTTCTTCAAGCCAGGTGCTCCCACCCTCGATTCACAGTACCAGGGGAAGTCTGGGTCAATAAAGTGATGCAAACGAAGCAGTGGCAATGTACCGTAAAAAAGTCCTGTCGTGACCAATTAAATCCACGTGTTTTGTTTGTGATAACCATATGCCCAGGTCGCCCTCTCAACCGTCAACATGATGCCCCCCCACCATCTTCCAGTCGCCCATGCGGACGGTTACGGCTGGCATTGATAAAGGCTTCATCCAGTTACGTGGCGCGCTCCTGTTTGCTTCCGACGGACCAACCCTGGACGCAGAGATTGCGGGACGGGGCGGGGCGGCTTGCAGGACGGACAATACCCCGGGCCAACCAACTGCCGATATGCCCGACTTAAGCTAAGCATATGATGAGGCTCGCGTCGACGAGACCCGACATCATCGAAGCTAAAGAGGGTTGCAGCACTCGTCGGACACTTCCTCCCTCCCGTTTGGTATGCACGGCGCATGCAGAGGCAACGCAAACGAAAATGTCGTCACATCAGATCGATCTCCGATTACTAGCATTGGATTTCTAGTGGCCCAGGCCCTCACACCGGTGACGGGGTGCGAACGGAACAATACGATATCGCTGCCGGGGGCGTTCGTCGACTGGGCTGTCGCGGGACGCTTTTTCCATCATCGCGGATCAATAGTCTAATTTCCTTCCCCCCCCTCCCCCCTTGCTCGCACGCAAAGGAGAAAAGATACGGCTGCATCCCTCGTCAGCCCCCTTTCCTGCTTGGCAAAAGAGAAAAACGTGTCAAGACGCGTGAGCTAGCTCGAGAAAACCCGTATGGCCCCCCTGCTCACCGTCCATTTGGCTTCGTATATCTCCTTGTTTCCCGCGCGCGCACGGACGGGACGGGAACGGCTGCCTGTGTTCTCTTCCCTCGCAATTTTGCAAAAAAGCATCTCTCGCACTTTTATTTCGTTTTGTTTTTGATTTGAGAGAGCTGCAGTCCGAAACCCAAAGAAGAAGAAAAAAGGGGGACAACAGTGATGATCATGAGCTTCTTCCTTTCCGACCCGTACGGCCTGCGGTGGCTCCTTGCTTTGATCGTGCTGTTCTTGTACGCCGGCCGGAAGGTCCGGGCGTACAACCGCCTAAGGGCGTTTAAGGGGCCGCCCCTGTGCGGATGGACAGAGGCGTGGCACGCCTGGGCGATCTTGTCCTTCAAGTCTCATCTGCAGTACGATGCCGTCTGCCGCAAGTATGGTGAGTTTTCCCACACACCGAGCCGCCTTGCCCTAGCATAAACCTTCATCGCGTTGGTGACACAAAGGGACACGCACACGCGCACAGACGAGAGCAGGTGGCTTACACGATGAATCTGTTCTAGGGACTATTGCCCGAGTCGGGCCAAACGACCTCGTCACCTCGTCGCCCGAGCTGCTCGCTCATATGAGCGGGATCCGGTCAAAGTACACCAGGACCGAGTGGTACTACCGGGCGTGTAGACACATGCCGGACAGGGACCACGTCTTCAGCGAGATGGACGAGCAGAGGCACAAGCGGCTGAGGCAACAGATGGGATCCGGGGTAAGCTTTTTTCCCTTCTAATCTTGACCTCCGGTATTCCCAAAGAGAGACTGGACGAGGGGGGTGAAACGTTGGAACCCGCTGACGTTTGAGGAAACTCAAGTACTCGGGCAGAGAGAACCCCGGGCTGGAGGAGTCAATCGACACCCACGTCTCGGACCTCGTCCGCCTGATCCGCTCAAAGTACGCGTCGACGGACGCGGCGTCGAGGCCGATGGACCTCGCCCAGAAGATCCAGTACCTGGCGCTGGACGTCATCAGCGACATCAGCTTCGGCAAGGCCTTTGGCGACCTGCGCGCCGACGACGACGTGTTCGGCATCGCCGCATCGGCGGACACGGGCATGATCATCTTCACGTACAAGATCGCGCTGGGCCTCTACAGGGTCCTCCAGTCGCCGCTCGCGGCGCGCCTGCTCGGCCCCAGGGAGACGGACGCGACGGGCTGGGGCCGCATGTTCGCCAACGGCCGGGCCATCGTCAAGGCGCGCCTGGCGCTCGGCGCCACGCAGCAGCGCTCCGACATGATCGCCTCCTTCATCCGGCACGGCCTCGGCGAGGACGAGATCCTGTCCGAGACGACGCTGCAGATGATTGCGGGCTCCGACACGACGGCCGCGTCGCTGCGCGCCGTCATGCTGTACCTCCTCACGCACCCGCGCGTCTACGTGAAGCTCCAGGCCGAGATCGACGCGTTCGTCGGGGGGGCCGGGGGCGAGGGCGGGAGCAACGGCGCCGCCGAGGCCGCTCGGCCCTCCGGGGTCGTGTCGGACGCGGACGCCCGGAAGCTGCCGTACCTGCAGGCGGTCATCAAGGAGGGGATGCGTGTCCACCCGCCGGTGACGAACATGGACCCGAAGCGGGTCCCGGACGGGGGCGACACCGTCGTGGTGGACGGCCGCCCCGTCTTCCTGCCGGGCGGGACCAACATCAGCTGCGCCGCGTGGCCGCTGCACCTGGACAAGCGCATCTTTGGCGAGGACGCCGAGCTGTTCCGCCCGGAGCGGTGGCTGCTCGAGACGGACGAGAAGAGGCTGATGAGTATGCACCGCGTGCACGAGCTCGTGTTCGGGTACGGCAAGTACCAGTGCCTCGGACGGCCGATCGCGATGATGGAGATTGGCAAGACGGTCTTTGAGGTGAGTTGAAGCCAGCACCCCCCCCTTCTTTCATTGTTTCGCGTGGCAGGGAGAGAGAGAGAGAGAGAGAGAGAGAGAGAGAGAGAGAGAGAGAGAGAGTCCATCCTTCTAACGAACCCCGTCAACAGTTAATGCGCAACTTCGACTGGTGTCTCGCCAAACCCGACATGCCGTGGAAGGAGTCCAACCATGCCGGGATCTTCATCCAAACCGACATGTGGGTTGTCGCCTCGGAGCGACCAAGCCACTGATTATCATGACTCGCCGTCTATCTGGCGGGTTCGAGGCTGAACCTTGTTTTCCTCCTTGGCGGAGCGGCGGCACTGTAAGATTAGGTATCTGGTAGGTGGGGGAGGGGGAGAGGATATCAAATGGCCTTTATTTTATCCCATGTCAGGTAATACTACTCCGTATGTAGGTATATGGTGGCGTTGATGGACGGGTTTCACGATCCGAAATCCGGTTGGGGGGCCGTTTGTGCCTGATTTTCTTGTGGATATTCGGCCCAATTCACCGCCGGTGGCGTTCGTTGAACCCCGTGCGGCTGCGGCGCGGTTCGGGATTCAGGCCCGTCAGTTTGGCCGCCTTCGCTGACGGCTCCATTATTGATTGAATGATTTGCTCGAGGAAAGAGGTCAGCACGATATATAGTCCGGGTTCGTTAGAATACATATTTAACGCGTCAACCTCCTCCCACTTGGTGAATGGAACTCTGCACCCGCCGCTCTCTTCCGTTTCCCTCTTCTAACACCTGACTCTGTCAAAACAAGAATCAGCATCCACACACCGAGGAAAACAACCCCCCCCC